>QEOT01002641.1:26236-68742 GCA_003123785.1 Pterocarya stenoptera
TTGTCCAAAGGATAATACATTTATAGCTTTGGTCTTGTATATATGATAAGAGTTCCACGAATAAAAATTATATATATGATAGGGTTCCTAGATATGTGTCTTGTACAAGCATGCATAATAATATTTTGACATTCTTGCAGGCAATATATAGAGGGGCCATGAAAGGCAAGCTGATAGTGAGTTGCCCTCTGCCTTCAGAGCGAATACCAAAGTATCAATTGTTGTACAAGGATGTGTAGAAGGTGGATTGGCCTCAGTAAAGTCTCAGCGAAGCATTTTCATCATCCTACATGGTACACCTTGCTCTAAAAGAACACCGAGCTCTTTTGTAAGGGCAGTTCCACATTAATTTGTTGGAATATGAATATTTCTACTTAGTGAGGAGGTTCTTTTGTGGGGAGCCTTGAGTGATATTCTGCTAGCCTCTGAGATCCATGATGATTCACCCATGTAAATTAGAAATGTATTCTGAGTGGACTTCAAAAATATTCATAAGGAAGGAGATAAATATAATTTCAGAATTTATTTTATTTATTAGAGTCTCTACATAAGACATTTAATGTATATCTTGCGAAAGAAATATAGTGAAAATAGAAAGTAACATGCAGTGTACATTGAAACAAGGCATGGCCTGACATGTAATACAAAGATACACAAAGTGCATCTATTGGGGCATCTTTCGACTATAGATTGTCAATTTTAGCTGCTCTAGCATTGCATAGCTCATCCACGCAATCACCTCTTTCAAAAACAGCTGCAGCCCCCATGCCTGAGCCTGCAGTGAGAACATACAAGAGGGTAAGAGATACATTTATTTTCCACAACATTTATTATTTTGCCCCGCCAGTTATTATATATACGTGCAGTTTTTTTTAACACAAAATCTGTCTTGTTAAATCACTGCAAAAGGCAGCAATTATTACATCAAGTGCTCAAACAAACCTCGGTCCAGCAATGTGGCTATAGATTCTGTAGTACTTCCCATGCCAACAAAGTTTTCGCATCCAAAGGAAAGCAGTGCTAGCCTAAGAAAAGGGCTAGGTTCTTTGCTCTGGTACACTTAAAAATCTGTTCTTTGAACTCAACTACATAAGTTGCGGCATTTGTTGATGGAAAATTCTATAAACCACATCACCATCCTACTTTCATCCCACAGTACAAGATGTGGTACATTTATCACCATTAGATGATCTATTATTAGATTATTCTTTATCATCAAATAGTGATAAATGTGTCACATATTGTATAATAGGTCCAAGTTAATGGTGTTTGGACAAGCTTTTCCATCACTCTGAACACAACGTTTCAGTCCCTACACATAGACTAAAGCCCTACACGGTGGGCTTAACTAAGGAATTGCAATTTGCAATATCAGCCTTGGGAAGATTTGCATATAGCCATTTGGGCAAAATCTCAACAGCTTGTGTGCCTGGAGAGAGAGAGAGAGAGAGAGAGAGACCTATGCACATGGAGATCACGCCAAAGCGACAGTCCCTGCCACGACGCTTCATCTCATGTAATAGAGTACCAACACAGCGGGCACCTGACAGCACATAGGGTAGTTTTAGTGATATGTTAAACCGTAATGCAGCTTCCAAAAATTGAGAACGCATCACAACATTTCTCAGCGAGTTCTGCCACGTACAGTCACTTTTCCTTGGATGTGAATGCATGCACACTTATTAGTTATTAAAAACCGAATAAAAAATATATACACAATTGCATGTATGTTAGCTTGGGTTCTAGTTGCAAGTGGCTAGAAATCTGGGCATATATAGTGATTCTCAAATTAGAAATTGTCAATATTTAGTATTTACGATACTGATAGTACCTGTAGCACCCAAAGGATGCCCTAGAGCAATCGCACCTCCATTGACATTGACCTTCTCAGGATCAAGCGCCAATTTCTTTGAGCAATATACATACTGGGATGCAAATGCCTAAACAAGACAGAAATTGCTTAAGCTTAGAAGGATAAAACTCCATGAATGCTATAAACTTGCAAGCATCATAAAACCCCAGTACCTCATTTATTTCAAACAAATCCACATCATCAAGCTCAAGACCAGCAGATTTCACTGCAACTGGAATTGCAGCAGCTGGACCTACACCCATGACAGCAGGATCCACACCAACAGCAGCAAAACTCCTGGAAGAAAAACAGAACATAGCATCCTTTAGTCTGTAAAGGAAACGTCAATTGATTCTTTCTTGATCGGAGCATTGAATTGATTTTCATTATGAACTGAGCTCTTTGGCTTCCAGTTTTCAAAATCATATCATTATCAATTTCAATTAAAAAATTAAATTACGTTGCAAGTCTTGTTGGGTCTGATGCTAGATCATTGTCAATCAGGGAAAGAAAGCTCTTTGTAGAGCAAGGAATGAGTCAATAAAGCACAAACAAGTCAACATCCTCTGGAAGGAATTTAAGTGGAAATTAGGGCATGCAAGGAAGGCTTTAATTTTTTGAGTCGGGACAAAATGTTGCCACAATATAACTTCAAAGCTTTTATGAGCATTCAGAAGAAATAACATTAATTCAAGAATTAAACTACAAAGTAACAGCTTAAGAAATTTTAACTTCCAGGCTTCAACTCTAGGAACAGCATATTATCAAACGCAGAATAGGTTCATTCTCCCAAAGTCTCTGATTCTGGGCTAAGATTAATAAGCACTTTCTAGTTCCTAACTAGGTTTATTCTCTTGTATATTTCCTGTGTATTTAATGTCTATTTCAATATCAATAAAATATCTTCTTAATTATAGAAAAAAGAAAAAAAATATTAATGCAAGCACTGCTTTTTGCCTTGAGCAAGTAGGAATGGGGTTCAACATAAGGGAGCAAAAGAATTTGGGAGGGGCAATGCTAACCCTCGTTTTATAGCCTACTATTATCATCTTACCAAGAGAAACATAAAAAATTAGAAACTATTGCTAATTTGCTAATGGATAAAATAATTTGATCTAGCCAGATTTAGCATGTCATCATGAGTCCACAAGTCAACAAGAAGTGTTTGACTTTTTTTATTGGCACCTGGTGTCCAGGAACAGCTTCCCATTTTCTTTTAATTGTTATAAGAACAAAGAGAGAGAGAAATAAAAAGCACATTGCACACACAATGAAGAGAAAATTGACTTCTAGTTCAGGAATGAAAACTAATTCATGTGATTACCTAAAACTAGCCTAATCCCCAATTCATGGTTTATTATCAATTCCAAATTACATATGTGTGTATCACAGCTCTATCATTTATTCACTTTAGATTATTACATTCCGAGGAAATTTTGTACCTGAAAACGCCAAGAATAGGAAGTCCCTTCTGCACTGCTGTGCTTCTCCTCATAAGGAGGACTGCTCCAGCACCATCACTCACCTGGCTAGCATTTCCTAAAAACATTTTTGAATAAAAATATAAATTCTCAATGCATAAAATTAAATGAGGATTCTGACTAGAAAAAGTATACAAGAAGAGAATTAAAAGGTACCGGCAGTTGTGGTCCCATCCTTTTTGAATGCAGGCTTCAGCTTTGCCAAGTCTGTTGTGTTTGTGTTTGGTCGGATTCCATCATCCACAGAAATTGTAACAGGCTTCTCCCCTCCAGTTTTTGGATCAACAACCTTTGCAGACAGATAATGGTTTATAAACATTTGAAAACAGAATTACCCATGAGGATGAAGGTTTTGCCTTTACCTTGGTATAAACAGGGATAATTTCATCTTTGAATTTACCAGATGCAGATGCAGCCGCGGCGCGCCTATGAGATTCAACCTATTGACACAAATAAACAAAATTACTACTACTCAGCAGATAGACTTGTTCTTGCCCTGTCTATCAACCTTAGGAACTCACAGCCGCATAGTCTTGTTCTTGCCGAGTCACTCCATATCGCTGTGCAACATTTTCTGAAGTTATACCCATAGGAAGAAGACAATCACGGGCTTGTGCAAAGACGTCTACCTGTGAAGAAAACACATGAATTTAAAGAAACCATTTCTTGGGTCAAATATATTTTCGAAAATAAAGCCAGAATATACTTTTGGGTTAGCTTTGTGAATCCTGTCAATCTGATCCATTGTCATGGACTCCAATCCGGCCCCAATCCCTGTTTTGAGAACCAAAAAAAGTTAGGGCCAACAATGAAGGTCGCACTATGATAGAAAAACTCTAGTCACTCTTACCTATGTCATAAAATCCTGCTTTAATAGAAGCAGCTACATCAGCAACTGCCTGGAGGCCAGATGAGCATTGCCTGTTGACAGTTCTGATGGGCACCGTTTCTGGATAAAACAGGTTAAGGTCATAAATCCATATTCGCAAAATAAGTAAAATGTGACCTAAATCAGGGCCTTTGGACTTAAAATATAAAAGAAATCATCCCCTTATGTAGTTCCATATATGAGAACCTTGGTAATTCAGAAACCGGTCTCACACTATATAATTTTCAGTAAGACATTTTAATTTTAGTGATGTCTCCATAACAAATGGCCAAGTTGTGTGCTCCAATTTCATGACACTGGAGTGTGAACAAGTACATATCCATATGGTGTCACAATATTTACATAAAAATAACAAAAGGGGAAACTAAAGAGAAAACTTACCTGGAAAACCAGCATAAAATGCTGCCATCCTGCACTCAGTTGCTCTTTGTGAGCCAGGTGCCAAAACTGTGCCGACAACTATATCTCCCACTTCACTTGGGTTCAACTTTGTGTTCTCTATCAATGCCTAGATAAAATGTTAAGGTTAAATATGTGTTTCTTCTAAATAACAAAAAACTCTCGTGTGACATTAACCCAAATTTAAACAACACATTATGCCCAAGCAAAATGTTCTTCAGTCCCTGTCAAAACCTTAAACAAACTAATTTCCAGGGCATTTTAGTCAAAGGCATCTAACCTTTAAAACAGGGGCAAGTAGATCATCAGGAAGGGTATCCTTGAAACCTCCACGCCTTGCTTTGCAAATGGCAGTGCGGTATGCCCTATTTAATGACATTATGCAACAAAAAAAAAAAAGGGAGGGGCATAGGTAAGCAATATATTATAAATTATAAAATGATATCCAAATTTACCCATTGAAGTAACTTACGCCACAATCACGACATCATCTCCAAAAGCAGCTGTTCGATGATATGCAGCACTGTCCCCAGCCGCACAAATTGAAGCCTTAAAGAAAAGAAAAATCAAAGGAAGAGGGGATAAAGAGTGCTAAATCATTGATTGGCATTTGGCCATATATCCATAGCTAGAAAAATGCTAAAAGGAGTTCCTATTTGGCAACCCAGTGAGTACAAAAAAGTACAAGAAATTGCAAATTTTTTTTTTTTGGGATAAGTAATCGATAATATTATTAATAGAGATAGGCAAAGCCCAAGTATACAAGATGGTATATAAGAGATAAGACCTATCTAGGTCAACAAAATTGTAAATTGTTTCCACATTGAATGACAATATTGCATGTCACTAATTACATCATCAGATATACATAAATTCTTAAATGGAAAGAATAAGATGCATGCATGTATCTATGTATGTTCATTGTCAGATCATTAATCAAAAGTTGATAACAGCGTACAATTATATAAGCAGTAGAAACAAATTGACCAAAATACATACAGAAACATTAGAAACAAAGCCAAACACAAAAAATTCCAAAGAATCGGTTCAAAAATAAATAAATAAAATCTACCAGAAGGTGAATCTGGGAACTCGCAGCGGGATAGATCTCCCCCACTGTGCAGCAGGGGGGAGATTTCACCTTGCGCAAGGCCGCTGTGTGGGCCACGGTGGTGGGGGAGATCCCTCATGTGGCATGAGCCTTGAAGAAGATCTACCTCAACCGTGGTACACAGAGGAGAATATCCCACTGTCATGTGAGTTTTTTTTTTAAATTTCCTCCATTACAATAGTTGCCCACACTTGTTAACTGATGCTTCTGGTACGAAAAGCCTTGATCAATTTGCTGATCCATTAAAGGAATATAAACTTGCTTGTTTTAGAGTTAGAGTTGCTTTTGACATATATGCATTGGAAGATAGTTATTACGTTTCCAAACAAAAGAATCCAAGCATATTGGGAAAGCAAAGACTTTTAAGAACAACGATTTTTTCTGTTTTAAAAGATAGAGACTTTTTTTAGCCTTATACTTTATTTTAGTTTCTCTACCATCTATTCCTTTTACAAGGATATCACTTGTTATAAGCATCCATGTTTCTTGTGGAATGGCATTCCATCGACAACTACACTGTAGCTCCCATATCTATTAGCCCCCTTTAAGCTATAATACTCAATTCCACTTTACAAATGTGGTACTTTCCATCACCCTTGGAGTATCTCTTACTTCTTAAAGAAGAAATTCAAAGGTTGATGGGCAATGCTACCTCATCATAGTGGGATATGAGTGATAATGGTGTAGGATGTAGAATTTCCCATAATGTATATATCCAAGAAACTTAAGAATTTTCAAAGACAGACATATATCGTTTGTTTCCTTGATTAGGAGAAAAAAAGATCATTTCTTCATTTTCTGTTTGTAGATGATAGATTTGTGCTGTTTTCACTATATTTTTCTTCTCTTTAAGATATCTAGTTCAGATCAATATGAGAATTTGTACTATTTTCATGTTCATTGGGTATTGGTCAGTAATGCTTCCTTCTTCGAACTCTCATTGGGGTGTCCTAGAAATATGAAAAAATATTGATAATTTTTTTCCTTTATTTTCTCAGGATGAAGAAATTGGTACTTCACCTAAGAATTTCTTTTTTCTTTATTTATGAGTATTCTAAGGCAGCTAAGGATCGATTTTAAACACCAAAAGTGATGATTGGAGGATCTTAGGTGGCATAATTAGTCTGAAATTGTTGGAAGTACCATGGATAAGATAGAATATAATAATCAATAACGTATTAGTTTTTCTAAAAGATATTATAGCAGATAATATACAGATGCATTATATATATATATATATATAATAGTATCAGTGATACTGCTTGTTCTTGGTTCAGAAATTTATACAAACAAAAATCAAAATTATGTCGAGTCTTAAGAGTCAATAGAAACAACAGTAGACAACATAAATTATAATATTAGGCTATTAAGTTTCAAGATCTTAAAATGGAAACAAAAGAAGAACCAGAAAAATAGTTCATAAATAGTCCCTGCGACCAGGGGTGGAACCAAAAATTGAATATAGAGGGGCAAAACTATAAAAACATTGTTTAGGGGAAATTTATTTAAAGAGTAGTTGAAAAAAAAATATGAAATATATTTTTCAATTTTGGAGGGACAAAGTCCCCCAAGCTTATGCTTGATTCCGCCCCAGAGAACACATACTAAACGACCCTTGGTATCTGACTACATCACTCTCTCCTACCAATACAAATTCAATAGCAATTGACATCAGCAAACCAAGAAAATAGAAGTGTTTCGAAGAAATAAACTTACAGAGAGAGCAGCAGATTCATGGGTTTGAAGAGGATGAGAAGAAAAAGAAGTGGGTTGTAGATGTTGAAGCAGAACTCTCTGTCTGTTGAGCGCTTTCTCCATTTTTCTCTCACCCTCTAAAACGTCTGGTTCTCTTGAGTCCTAGTATGTCGAGGAAAGAAGCAGAGGAAAGTGTATATATATTTCTTCCAATGGAGAGAGAAGTTTGGTTGTTGACGGAAGTAATCACACTAAACGAAGACCAATAGACCGATCCGATCCGATCCGATCCGAGGACATAAGAAAGGCGTCTTCTTGGCACTGTGAAATAAAGCACGAAAGATACAGAGATGTGACCCAATTACACGTGTGAAACACATTGATGTTTTCTCTGAAAGTTCGACAAAGAACGTCACACGCACGTTTTCCACGAGGAATCAACAAAGAATTTTCCGGACAGCTGCTCGATAAATGCTAACTGGTCGGAGAGATATAAACCGAATTTATCTGGAAAACTCTTCTCTTTACTCGCTTTAACACAAAATTATTAAAAAATCATGATAACGAGCTACGCTTTATTTTATCGTTTTATGTTACCGAACAGCTAATTATTTAAACTTGTTAATAAGCTATTTCATTTTAACAAAAGAAATTATTTATACCATATTTTTTTAATTTTATCTACAAATCTTGACAAGAAAGTTTTGACCTTTTGTTAGTGTATTTATAAATTAAGTATATGTACATATGTATCAATAATATTTATAATGATTCAAGTGTCATATATTATTGATGGTTTCGAACATTTAAATACATCAAAGGATATGCTTTGACATGGGCACCCATACAGAATATTTAAATATGCAGAAATGGTTGTTGAAGGTGTGAAAAATGCTTTCCGAGTCTTTTTGACTCTGACTAGCTACTTGACAAGAACATGGTCAGTAGCACTGATATTCAAATGGTGGACCCAATATTCACTGAATGCTGCTCTGTAGTCTCTGTATTCTTTTCTTTTTTTTTTTTCCAATTCAGTGTTCACTCACTCTTTTGATGGTCGGTTACGTTTCCTAGCGGTTCTCTTTACTATTTATAAATTATTTTTTATTTTTTAAATATTATTTATTTTATTATTATTATTATAAATATTTACATATTATTTGAGATCAGCTCAACATCTAAATTTATATTATATATATATATAAATAAAAGCAATTGTAGATGATGCATGCCATTTTGAGATTGACGAGGATGAAATAAGGTGAGACATATAACATGATACTTCAGCTACCACAGTACCAGTCAGTCTTAATAAATAGAATAAGAAGGAACATTCTTATAAATTATTTTATTTGTTATCAATACATTATGAATGAGTATAATTGGATAAAATTTCTTAGAACCTAAAAGTAAGAAACCAAAAAAAAAAAAGAAAAAAAAGAAAGCAAACTCTTTTTCAAAACCTAGAAGTTGGGGAGGGGGGTAAGAAAATGCAAACGGTGGCCATGTGTATCAAGCAGTGGTAAGACCAGCTCGAAAATGAAAGTTTGTAGTAGTCCGATTTGGCAAGCAGGGACCACTCAGCTATGGCCACGAATGTGGCTGTCTCATCCCTGGAATGAACTTACAACCCAACGGAGTTGCATGCCAATTGTCACCTACCCGAGTTTCTTAATATTTAGGTATTCCAAAACCCGGGCCGGCTCTTCCCTTGAGACAACTTGACTCATAAGGTGAGAAGAGATAAGATTAAAATTAAAAAATTAAATAAAATATTATTAGAATATATTTTTTAATATTATATTTATTTTGAGATTTGAAAAAGTTGAATTGTTAATTTTATTTTGTATGGGAATTTGAAAAAGTTGTAATGATGGGATAGGAAGTTTTCAAAATTTTCAAAGTTTTAAATTTTGGTCTTGAAAACAAACAAGGCCCGCCTCATTTGTTTTTGGACATAAGATGAGATGAAATGATATAAATTGATATTAAAGTTAAAAAGTTAAATAAAGTATTATTAGAATATATTTTTTAATATTATTTTTGTTTTAGAATTTAAAAAAGTTGAATTATTTATTTTATTTTGTATTAGAATTTGGGAAAGTTATAATGATTAGATGAGATAAGATGAGATGGATTTGAAAAAATTGAATTTTTTTTTTTATTTTGTATTGAAATTTAGAAAAGTGTAATGATGAAATTGAGATAAGATGAAATATTTTCTGAAAACAAACGAAACATTAAACAATTGCCTAAAGCCCCTAGTGGAAGAAGACCTCAAAAAAAATATTAAGTAGAATTTTTTAAATAGAAAAAAATATCTAATTAATAGAATTAATTAACTCAATGAGAATATAGAAAGTATCAAATAGATATTATGTCATTATTAGTTTTGAAAGTATCCCACGTAATAATTATTTGAGGTAGTCTCCTTCTAAGAATATATTTCTTTTTTGTCATTTTTAGTTTAATATATAATGTAAAAATTATAAATAGTAAAATCTAATTTTCAAGTGTTCATAAAAAATTTTGTATAATCCTTTGTAGTTTGTAGAGACAAGGGCTCACTTTTTTCCAAATGTATAGATTATTTATATAACTTTATTAACAATGATGATTATAATTGGTTCTATGACTTATTTAGATACTAAGAATATATCAAGATATCTATGAATAGTAATGAAATAGTTTGTAAATAATAGTAAAATAGTTTGAGTTAAGATGTTTGATTAGATTTTGAAAAATGAGAGAGAACAAAAATAGAATTTAAGAATATATGAAAATAGTTGAGAATAGTTATGTCCCCAAGGGTCCCAACAGTCTAAAGAACGTCTTGTAAAACTAGATTTAGTAAAATCTTCTCTAAATCAAACATTTTCTAATAAAGATTAAGTCGGTTATTAGTTAAAAATGTAGTATAAAATCTTAATCAGTAATTTTACTTTGCAAAACGATAGGAATTATTTTTAAATAAAAATATAATGTAAAAATTAAAAATTTAATTTAAAATATTTAATTTTACTTAGAAAAAAAGCCTCAATCAAAATTTAGCCTTAGGCCGGAGCCTATTGAGCCGGCTTTGTCCAAAACCTAGCCAAACTATGGACTAGTCTCAAAGATATTCTATAGAAATAACTATTCCATTCCATTGATCTATTCCGTGAACCCTAAAGTTTTCATTTTATCCCCAAAAAACTTAATAGAATACATGATGCTTCAATTTAATCACCAGTCCTCTCCAAATTACTACACTTCTTCTCAATTCTCATGTATTTTTGAAACCAAGAAAAATCTACTCAATTTACAATTTATTATTATCCTTAAAATAACATGGACAGCTGAGTTTAGGCCTACTATACAACAGGAATAATAAATTAAAAAAAAAAAAGAAAGTGAAAACTGTGATCCCCATTTCTGTGCCACTGGTTATCAAGGTTGTCCTGCGCATATTCTGCCAGCATTTAGGAGGAATCTATATGAAGTATCATCTACTGAAAAAGAAATAATTCAGAGAAGTGTAGAGAAAGGTTTCTGGTGGGTATCAAAATGAATCCTCTAGGGATGAGAACAAGAAAAAGCTCCTGAGAAAACTTCTAAATTTCACAGCTTCCAGGAAGAATGCCCAAACTCAAGTTCTTATGAGAAAGGAATCAACTACCTCTTTGAAGTTGAAGGCTCTTCTTGGTAAGTAAGTTGGCACCAAGCTTATCAGCATTATTATTATCAGCATCAAGTTAAGTATGAAATAGAGGATCAGATAAAGGAACATAACATTTAGGCCTCAACTGTTTTACATCACAATGCTGTTAAATTTACATCTCGGCCTCTCAAAATGGAGAGGGAGAAAGATAGACACATGACACGGACATGAAGTAGACACACCAAAGCACAACTCTATGCCTTTAGAGTGCATATATACAAATGAACTCAGGTTTTTGAAGAAAAAAGGGGTGAGAGTAAACTAGGCAGAGAACAGTATAATGGTCTCTTTATCATTTACTATCTGTAGTGTTTTGTTGCGAAAAAATAAAAGAATGAACATGACTTTATCAACAAATCGAGAAGAACCAATAGGTCACTGAATTGTACTCATGCTCATCCTCGATGCTTTGATCTTCTCTTACCCCAAGGGCTTATATGCTATTGATCATTATGAAATGTTGGCCTTTTTGCGCCTGGTCACCGGATTATTAGATCCCTTTGAATGAAGTGCATTATACATAGATCGCAATCGGTTGGTTATGTTGGTAAATGTTGGCCGGGTTTCAGGTTCTGGGGACCAACACTCTTCCATCAGCTTCCTCCACTCAGGATAACATTGTTCAGGAATAGGAGGCCGCAGAGTATTCTTCACAATTCCCCCTAAACTCATAACACACCAAATCATAGAATGATGATTAAAGAATGAGAGAGGTGTGAAAATTCTTTAATAATGATTGCATGAGGAAAGAATAGAAGGAAGTGGGAAGCTGGTTTTGTTTTACTTAAAGTTTTACTTTTTCTTGAGGAATCCAGGGAAATAATATTATTATTTACGTTTTTAGTATGGTCTTTAGCTTTTCATGATTTGGATAATATTATGGGTCTCCTATGCTGTAAAGATTTTTACAACATTGGTTTCTCAATATTTAAGGATTAATAGTCTATGTCCATGGAGTCTCCTAGTTGGGGTTAGATTAGTTGGCAATATACATTGGCGTTAACTCGTTAAAGCATATAAAAGAAAATAACAAACTTTATGATAATTTTGCAACTACTATCCTTTTTCAGGGAGCGATGTTGAGGAAGCCCACATTGATGTTTAGGTAACTAGGTGTGATGCCTGAATTTATCTTTTCCTTCCTTTTTTCTTTAATCTCAAGCAACTTGTACCCAGACCTTAATTGTCACCCTTTAGAACCCTAAAATCAATAATAATAATAAAAAAGACAAATATATGGACATCCGAGTAAATATCAGAGCTCAACCCATAAAGCCAAGTGTGGTCCGGTTTGGAGTTCACAGGCTCAGCTCATATTTGGGTTTTTCCCTTCTCTCACTTGTTTTGAGCTCCAGATCATACCAAATTATTAGTCCACATTTGAACCTTAATCCAACCAATTTTTTTAACTTTTTTTTTTTTTACCACCACTCCCTATCCCAGCCAACCCTAATCCCCCTCAATACCCGCTGTAAATGAAATCATGCAGTCTCTAATTCTGGTTGCAGCCTCTTAAAAAAGCTTCAAGATTCAAACATTGTAAACATATTTTAAAAACAAACCCTATATATCTTACCCATCCTTCAGGGACTCAAGCTATAATATTCTCCCACAGGACCTACCTTCATTAATTGTAAACAAAGATCATTGGGCTGCTATCTGTAATACCCTATATGATAAGAATAAGGGTGGGTGGTGTATGGGATCCCACATTGCTTAGGAATGTGAAGTTCTTGCTCTTTATAAGGTTGTTAAGCAATGTGAGATCTCATATACCACTCACCCTTATTCTTATCATATGGGGTATTACAAGCTATCCCCTTTAAATTCTTGATGTCCTCGTCGGGCCAGTCCATCCTAAGTGGCATGGCTCAAATCCCACATTTCTGGTTGAGATAGACTCTAATACCATTTGTATCGCCCCAATGGAAGGCCCAAACCATGACCTATACTCCAAAAATACTAGTCAATGATACAATTGGATCCCTATTGGAACCTTAAATAACAATAACTTCTCATTTCTAAGCAATGTGAGATCATTTACATCACCCATCCTTATTCTTATCATATGGGGTATCACACTCTCCGTGTCAATTTGGTACCAGAGGTTTCTTGCAGTACATCATTGTGCTAGACCACACAACCAAACAAAATATTTAGGATAGGTTTGGAAAACACATCTCACATAAAATTCTCATCTTATCTCATCATTACAACTTTTTCAAATCTCCATATAAAATATAATAAATAATTCAACTTTTTCAAATTCCAATACAACTTTTTCAAATCCCAATTTAACTTTTTCAAATCTCAAAACTAGAAAAAAATATTATAAATTTTAAACCAAAACACAAAATTTTCATCTCACCCCCCAAACCTATCCTTAAACCTCACTCCACTATTGGCCTAACACCAAAAAACCAGCCACTACCACCACAATGCATCAGCCTCAACTTTGAGTTCAACTATTGAAACATTCAAAAATATTGGCTATATTTATATTGAAAGTAAATAAAAAGAATTTCCTTTATTCTTAATCTGATTTGTTATAATCCTAAAGGTTAAAGGTTTAACCAAATTAATATCCAATAGTTCTAGGGCTTTTGGATTAATGGTTGGGTCTTTAACAATTGGTATCAGAGCAGGAACCATGTCATGCATTCAAGTCACGGAAGGGCCGATCTATATGCTAGATTAAAATGATACGAGGGCATGGTGTTAAGTCATTAGATACTGATAGATGAGTGAAGCTGCTAAAAGGGAAACGGCTACCACCAAGTTAGTGTCGATAGAGTGGACTGCCATGGACGTCGGATTCCGAAGTATGGTGGAATGTTATGATCTTGAAGGTTAAAGGTTTTACCAAATTAATATTCAACAGTCCTTGGGCTTTTGGATCAATAGTTGGGTCTTTAACAGATTTCCAAAACGCCAAATCTCAAACATAGTCCTCTATTCTCTTCCATCTCTACATTTCTATATTAAACAAAATACCCTTTCGACAAATTTGGAGGACTAAACTCATTCTTTTCTCTCACTTTACCATCCACCCCTGTTAATAAACATAAAGCCTATAGATCAGGATAACCAAGGCTGCAGCTTCCTAGGGCTATCTTTAACTACTTAACATGCTCTCTCTCTCTCTCTCTCTCTCTCCTCCCCCCCCCCCAAAAAAAAAATCGTTCTGCTTCAATTTGAACATCTAAATTGCTAAATATGTCCTACTTTTTGCATCTCAATCTTCATAAAAACTTTAAACTTTTTATTGCCGCACCTTTTAAATGATATCTTCCAATGCAACCTCCTTCCTTCTCCTTCATCATCATTTCAAGTTGGATACTGTAAAGACATGCATCAGTATGGATGCATGTTGAATATTCCACATTTTTGTAAACTAGTTTTTAATTCCATTTGTTATTCTAGCAGTTTATTGAGCATTGCATTGTCCATTTATTTATTACTAGTTACACCAACTGAAGCGATTCCCAAATCAAAAGAAATGGATTTCTTCCCTTTTTCTATAATCATCTCAGAGATTTTGCTAAAGACTCCATGCTACTGGTTCAAAGAAATTAAAAAGAATTATTTCATTGCTCTTTGAAACACCATAAATGCGAAGTTCCATCTCACAATCAGCACTTATTATTTGGGCGATAACATAAACTTACCAATAATTGCACCACAATGCAAGTTTTCGTAAGGTTCCTCCCCAGTCAGGATCTCCCACATTGAGATGCCAAATGAGAAAACATCAACCTGTCAAAAGCAATACCATATGGTTAACTGCTTTACTGAGTGGTTTTTTTTTTTAAGTTAAGGCTGACCACAAAATGATTTATTTCCTCCTTCACTCCATTACTACATATAATATGGTCCCACAACCTTCTCAGAGACCCGGCTGCTGCTACCATTCAACAATTCTGGTGCCATCCATGGAAGGGTTCCTCGCACACCACCAGACACGAGAGTATTGCGTTTAATTCTTGATAGTCCAAAATCTGCAACCTACAAAAACAAAAACCTGAAAGTATGATCAAACAGAAAAAAAATACAAGCACTAAATCTGACAACACAACTTAAATTAGGCAGAATATGCCCAAAAAATCCCACTTCCAAGTATCATTAAACTAAGGCTTCTAGCAGGAGGTTTCCAGCACAATTCAATTCATCCCAATTATCTCACCATAAAACCTCTTCTAGGGAAATATCCCTAGAAACCTAGAAGTCTAATGTGATATGAAGAGTGTTTATCCTATTTTACCTTGCAGATAGGTCGTTGTGGATCCCTCAGGTTGACAAGCAAATTATCACATTTCAAGTCAAAATGGACAATACTTTTTGAATGCAAGTACTCCATACCAAAAGCTGCATCCATGGCAATTATAAGCTTCTTACGCCAATCAAGTGATCTGCACAAAGAATCCAAATATACAAGCAAATGGATAAACAACCATTAGAAGCAAATATACAGAAACTCACTGGAGGATAATTACCTATCCTTCTTAAGTAGGACATGCCTAAGTGACCCATTCACCATATACTCAGTTACAGTTGCCAAGGTTCCTCCAGTTCCATCAGGTACGACACCATAAAATGCGACCACATTTGGATGGTGAAGATTTGAGAGAATCTGAGCCTCTCTCCAGAAGTCTCTGGTCTAATACAATGGTTAGTGCACAATTTAAAATTCTAGCCAAAGAGGCATAAGAATGTGACATTCCAATGTAAAATTTCAAAAATAAAATTTTCTTCTTCTTCATTGGTTTTTTTAAGCAATACACGGATGAATGTGCATATATAATGAACGCATACCGAAGACCCAAGTAACTGTGTTCATATGTAGAAAACTGCACATATTCCAAAATCAGAGTCATTAATTATAAGGTTTTCTTTTTTTCCTTTTTCCTGGGCATTGATTTCTTTCTGCATAGCATCTCTCCAGCAATAATGATTTCCAAATTCCACATCACTAAGAAAAAATGATCCTTTTAACTTTTCTACACATTATCATTATTTGGCGGAGAACATTAAGAAGAAATGTATGTAGGTACCTACCAACCGTTCTTGTTCTGATGATCTCCCTGAAAAGCAAGTCTTTTTTATTCTCTTTATGGCAACATCCGTTCCTCTCCATTTTCCATGATATACAGTCCCGTATGTACCAGATCCTAATTCCCACAGTTCTTCAAGATCAGCATTCTTTATTATCTGAATATTGAGACAAAAAAATCAGTTGAAAGTAGAAATTATACTAATGAAACATAAAGGATACAAGAATGCAGAAAGCTCCCCATATATGCACAGATGACACAGCATTTCAGAACTACATATATCACCACCAACAAATAGAAGAAGAAGAAGAAGAAGAAGAAGACACTTTCATAACTAAGATACCCCATCTTTTGGGGTATAGCCTGGTCAGAGAGGCGATTAAAAGGGGTCATCAATAGAAGCAAAAGTTCTTATAGAGGTTTCCTTCTTCCAGAAAAGTCAAATATCCTGGATACGGCTCATGCCTTGCTAAACTTTCGCCTAATAAACTACCAAAAAACTCTATTGCTAAAAGAGATAAGATATTTTCAATAAATTGCAAACATTTTAATGAATAGAATTCTCTATCTTAACATAGAAGACCTAAAGGTCTCTCAAAACAAGTAAAATATCCCCCAAGGCCTCGATAAGATAAAAGTGTCAAAGCCTTTATAATCAGTAAATAAGATGATAAACTATGGTTTTCCAATAAAAATATGTTACCAAAAAAAATCATATTAAACTAGATATGAATTAAGACAGGAGCATAAAAACCTGCAGGCCATATATGCTGGCTTCCATTTCAGCTATGAGTGCATCATTAATTGAATCAGTCTCGTCTTTATCATGAGCCACGGCATCCTATAAAGAAAAGACAGGAAGAAACTCAAACTTCCAAGTATATATGCAATTTGCGGAGCCACAAACTCAATCAAGTTCCAGCAATCTTACCTCATACTCAAACTCTAGAATGATGCTGCCCTCCTCTGTTTGTGTAGGAGATACAATATCAATAACATTGCTACTGGTTTCATCCAATATGCATGGGGCAGCTGCTGATGAAGACTGTACGCAAGCATGAGTAGTCTCATGCACATCTTCCACAATAGCTGGCTCCAGCAGATCGTCATCTTGACTTCTCCTCAGAAGTTTTGTTTCCGCCAATGAGTTATCTTTAACGTCTGACTTCTCACTAATAGGTCTTGCAAAGTTCTCAACCTTCTGATCAAGGTTATTAACAAAGTTATCACCTGTAAGAGAGAACTCTCTCCAGATCAAATCTTCTTCAGTTGCGTTCTGAATAATTTTATGGTCATTGTTATTCAAGTTTGATCTCAAACCACAATTATCATGAACTGCAGATGGGCACAAATCCACAGAGCTCCTTAGCATGGGCCCTTTGAGACCCAAATCTTTTTCACTTGCAACAGGTTGTAGCAGTGGAGATTCAAGGGAATTAAGGCTACCGGATGACCCAGACATAAGATCAGTCCAAGAATTTTCATTGGGAGACTGTTGTCTGACGCCCGGATATAAGCTTGCAGCTTCAGAAATCCCAATCTCTGAAGTTCTTGTTCCCTTTTCACCGCTCACTCTTGTAGACAAGGCACAATCCTTATCATGGGCAGTTCCTTGGCTCACAAGAAGGAGATCAGGAGAGGTTTTTCCCTGTGGGTAATTTTGGGGGTGCTCCATCCGGTTATCTACAAAAGGCTTGAAATTAATGGCTGAGGATGCTGGAAGCACATGGCCTGAGGCTTGTAACTCATGTGTAGAAGTACCAACACCAAAAGTATGTTGGTTGGAGTCTAAATTAGGTGATATTTTCTTATGTTCCAATCTGGTAGCAGGAGATCTGTCCTCATGAAGCTTTCTACCTTGACATGGAAAATAACTTTTTTCATCAAACCTTTCCATTGTTTCCAAAGTAGAAAAATTTTCTTCCGAGTGCTTTGGTATGCTGAAACCAGAATCAGTTAAGCCTTTTTCAGCTGTTTGGCATTTCTGATTGCTGCCAACAATACCCTTATGAATAGGTTCATTCCTGCCCAACCTTTTTAAACATGTGGAAGAATTCAGCAAATCCAGTCTACTCTGAGATCCAGTTGAGTCAACATCCACTAACTTACATTGCACATGAGGATAGACGCTATCGATATTCTCATGTTGTTGTAATGGTTTTTCTCGTGAGCAGTTTGAATTTAGCAGTGGAGTCACTTGAGCCTTTGAAAAGTTCAAGGGGGACAACGGGCTCATTCCTTCTAGAGAACAGAAACCAGAGCTCCCTCCATTCTCGTGCAGCTTTGAATCAGAAAATGCATGTGGCATCCGACGATGAGAATCAGCAGAGTCACTGGATCCTGAAACCAAACCCAACGGATCTTCTGGTTGAGAGATGGGCTTTTCAGAGTGGAGAGTCCTTTCCTGGGGCGTTGGTTTCTCACACGAGAAACCGTCAAAGTCACTATCATTTTGATCAAGATATGGAACTACAAATTGTTCATTGGGGTTGCGGTTATGAAAATATTCTCCACCTTGGTCTGTCTGGTTGACATCAAGTTGTTTACAAGGAGGAAGATGATTCGTTAAAGGTACTGCCCCTTGCATGTGGTGTTTGTAACCAGCATTGCCACTGCTTGGGTTCTCATGTGGTAGTGGAGCACTGACAAATGGAATGCTGCTCTCATTACTAGCTTGGCACGAGTTATCGCCACGTAATTGCATTGAATCTCCCCCATGAAGCAGGACTGAAGAAAAAGGAGGAGGATTATCCGGAGACCTGCTCATATTCTGGAATTGATTAAGAGACTGAGCAGAACGCAAATCTTTAAAACCGCCCTTCATCTCTAATTGAACTGGGGCACTAGGAGATTTTCGGAGAAAAGTGGGATTGCGGTCCAAATCAGCTCCAAGCTGACATGCTTCATTTGCCTGTCCACTGGTGTTCCTCCTAGAAATAGGATTTAGGATCCCATTCACAGCAACAACATATTGGTAATCAGGACTGCTCTGTTCTGTAGTATTACCCTCAATGGAATATTTTTCCTCAGACTCACCCAAAGGTATCAAAAAAAGACGGAGTCTTTGAGAACCCTCATGCCTTTCTAGCCCGTTATATTCTTCTATCATGTTTTGAAGATCCTCATCGGAAGACACGGATATCAGGGCATCAAGATCCTCACCAGGAAACTGATACTTGATTGTGTGAGGATGTTTACAAATACCTAAAGTTTTCTTCACAAGCTCTTCCCGTGTGATATTCTTTCGGATGGAAATAATGTGTGTCTGACCGCCAACATATCTGAGTTTCCCATCGCTGGGCCGGTGAAAAATTCTCCCACCAAAACTGCAGAGAAACTTCATTTTCCTATATTGAGAACCATCTGATGCTCCTGACCCAGGAAAGTTGTTGGATTGAGGGGAGCTATATTTATAAATTGGAGGAGCCATTGTGCCCAAACCGTTCCCATCACGATTCAATTCACCAAAAGCCTTCCTTGACCCATGTCCACTATCACCATCTTCCTTGTGGTATTTGATTGGTTTGTCAACATAAGCACCATTCTCAAGTTCCTTGGCAGGCCCTCTTGCAGAGGCATACTCAGAGAGGTCAGAAGCACATTCAGAACCCATTCTCGTCAACCCAAGAATACCATTGAGATCCTCGTAGACCGGATGGCCATTCTCAATGTAATTGAATACAACCTTCTTTTCACGTTTTGGAGTCGTGTCGGGTACAGGTGGAACTCTTCTAGCAGCAACACGGTCCTGAAGAAACTCCATTGAAAACTCTTCACCTGTCCTCAAAGAGAAATTGTTGTTTACATTGTTCCCTGGATTTGGAATTACCAAGGTTGGTTGTTGCTGGATCCCTTGACCTGATGCGTCAGGAGTCTCTCCGGTCATCGCATCAAGCAACTGCTGAGACTTATTTAGATGCAAAGGAACGGTTTTTCGTCTACTTGAGCTATTAATTCCTTCTCAAAACCACAAATTAAAGATAGTCTCTCCGGCAGTCCTCAATATTGGTTAAACCTCCTCACAATTTCAACTCTAAAAATAAGAGCGCCAAATCACGACCCGCTTAGCACCAAAGATCCAAAATGGAAAAAATCCTGATACACCGATCATTTGAAATCTAACTTAATATCATGCCCGATCTTCCATCAACAAGTACGAGCTAAATACATAAAAATTGACATATAAAACAACGTATCAATGACAATTGCTAGATGGGGTTGTTACAAAACTCAAGACGGATGCAAATGAGCAAAGGATTAAAAATAAAACGAAGAGGTACCTGATTCTTGGCATGCTCTGCATCTCTCTGTTTCCATCTGTTTCTGGAGCTACCAGAGCTTGCACTCGCAGCTGGGGGAGAAAGCTACGTCCTTGTGATTAAAACGGTGTAAGATCGAATGGGGAATGGGGAATGCGAACAATTTGGTTTTGAGGAAGGCGAGGGGAAGGAAACGAAAGAGAAGCGTGGGTTACGGCAGCGGGGTGGATTCTATACAAACTTCTCTCTCGGGCGTCGAGAGCGACATTGGCGAGAATTAAGCGGCATCGAGACACGAGGAGCGGAGAAAAGAATGCCTGTTTCAACTGTATATAACTATATAGTAGCTTTATTGCCCTCTTGTCTCCTACGTGGACTCCCCCGTTCAAGTTTCAAACATAAATTTAACCTTAAATATCCACGTAACCTATAAATATACATAATTTGTTTCCCATAAGTGGAATGCCAGAAGATATCATTCCTACTTGCCATTTTATTCTCTACTGCTTTTCAGTTATTTTCTAACATTTACACGACGGGGAAAGAAATTTGAGTGATTAAATGGGAATTCATGTATCTTAAAATTATTGTCGATTTTATGACTGGTGATAGTGAAAATGTTTCATATCATTTCTTTTTATTATTATAATTTTTTCAAATTCTCCCATAAAATATAAAAAAAAAATTTAACTTTTTAAATTTCAAAATAAAAATAATATTCTAATAATATTTTATTCAACTTTTAACTTTCTTCTAAAATCATTTCATTTTATCTCAACTCACTATCCAAACTACACTTTAAATTAGAAAAGAGATAAATATATTGATTGATCTTATAATAATTATGTAATAAAGCAAGGACACCCTTATTGGACATGTCCCTACTGCTTCCCATATTGGGATGCCAAACATAACACTTGGCATTACGCCAGGCGTAATGCTTAGCATTACTCCAAGCGTAACGCCTAGAGTTACGGGTGAGTGATGAAGCTTGGCCTTTTAAGGCCAACCAACTATTACCAATCGAGGTCTTCCTTTTCTGAGAAAAACATGGTTTTTTAGTGTTTATAAGTATTCTCTCAAAATTTTGTGGGTATCTTGAGTGTGTCTCTAGATTTATCTATGTAGCACACTCACACACTGGGCATAGACGAACTCGGATAGAATGGAGATTTGAATGCTGACTTCACTCGTGGAACAACTACACAGATTGACCTTGAGGTATTTCTTCTGTTGTGAATGTTTTCATGAAATCTAACATTGGTATTAGATCATTGATCAATTGTTCCCAGAAATATATATATATTTGTTTCTTGTTCATGTAATATGCATATTTTATTTTTGCGTTGAGTCTCTGTTTAAATAGACATGTTTGAGACTCTGTTTGATGTTCCATTATTTATTATAGGATGTGCAATATATCTTTGTTTACATGAACTTGCACCATTGAAATATATATCTTATGGTTTGAGTCTTTGTTTTTGCATTGTTGGTTTGCCTTTGTTAATATGAGATATTGTATTGTATATTTCAAATCAATCTATTTTTTATATTGAGATGGAGGCAAATGAACAGACTCATCATGGCGATGTGCATGGTGCTACACTCACCGCAAGTTCTACCCACACAGTGTTGATTGTGTGCACCACGAGTTCAGCCTACACAGTGAATGTAGCACACCTTAGTGGTGTTGCAAGCACTACAGTGGTGCTGCAGGTGTTGGTGCACCGCGATGGTGCTACATGCCACGATACTGTGCACACCAATGGTGCTGAGTAATGAGTGCTCCTCCAACTTGGAGCAATGCCGAGATGCAGCAACTCACAATGGCGACGACAAGGTGTTGTGTGTTTGTGTTTTTTTTTTAAAATTTTTTATGAAACGATATTGTTCACATGAACAGTACCCTAATTCTAAGGAAGAAGAAGATTTCGGTCCTATGTTCAAAACAGGCTTGGGCTTATTTTTAGGCCCAACCCGAATTTTTAGAACCTATTTTTGTTAATTAAAAAAAAGGTGGTTTGGGCTTATTTCTCAACCCAACCCAATAAGTCTTCTAAATGGGCTTAATTTTTTTGGCCAACCCGAGAGGTTTTTAAACTGTTTTATATAGCCCAATAAGCAAGGATTATTCTCTGGGCATGTGTGGTTGTGTTAAAATATGAAAAACAAGTGCCAACAGCCAATAATGAGTTTTGAACCCATGACATAGTGGGAACAAAGGGGTAGGCACACCACTGTAGTGTTGCTTTTCTTGGAAATAGTTGAGGCACTTATTTTATTTATTTACTAATTGAGCAGGAAAAAAAAGATTTTTTGGCATAATTATTTCATATATATGATTTATAAAATTATTTTATCACTGAATTTGTTAGGCTCTTTATCTGTTTTGGCCAACAATTATTTTTTGAAAGTGATAAATAGTGGGGGTATGATTGAAATTAAATTGGATTTTAGTCTCCCATACAAGTTAAATTTGCATGAAAATTAAGTTGAAATTTAATAATTAGGGATTGTAGAGCAAGAGATGATTAGGAAGTCTGACGAATTCTCGATCTTCCGACATATCTAAATGATTTTTCTCTTTAACTTAGATTGACACCAAATTTTTTTTAAAGCATGTGTTATATCTAATTTGTGCTTTTCTTGTAGTGAAATGGCATCCAAAGGTATTGTTGTCAATTTGAACAAAAGAGAGAAATTGAATGAGGAGAATTATGACATTTGATATCACAAGATTCAATATGTCTTGAACGAGTAAAAAGTCTTGGAAAGCTTAACTCACTCCTTAACTGGGCCTAAGAATAGGAACTCAGAACAACAACAAAAGGGTCGCGAGGGCTTTGAGAATTGGCTCAAGAAGGATCGATATTTGCGCTTTACTATGTTAAGCAATATGCACAATGACCTTATCGGTGAGTTTGAGGAGTACAACACTGCTCAAGAGTATGTTGCAAGCATTGAAAGTGAAGTTCAGGAGAACTTCTACCACGAGGTTGCGTGGATTGATTATAAGGTTTGACTCCTGCAAAATGTTCTTTAAACACACGATAAAATAGCATCTTAGAGCGATGTCATCCATGATTCGTGAACTCAAAGTGGCTGGAAATAATCTGACTGATGAGCAACAAGTCTATGGAGTGATACACTTGTTATCCAATTCTTGAGAAATAATGAGCCAGAATTTGACGCATAATGAGAACATCAAATCGACTATACTGAATCTAGAACTTGAGGTTGAGCACCTAGAGGCTACTAAGCCCAAATATTCATCCTATGGCTGAATTTAGCTCGCGGAAGACATTTAGGCCTAAGCGCAAGAACAACAAGATTGGAGTAGCAACTGGACGTGTGCAAAAAGAGTCAAGAACTTTCAAGCGCAGCAAAAGAGGCAAGTCCTAAAAGAATAAGTCTAAACTAGACCGTTTCAACTGTAGAAAAAAATGCCACTTCGCTCGTGACTGTACTAAGTCGAAGAAGATACAATCTGACTATTCTCTTTCTGCTTATGTAACAAGTTATGTGATGGTTGCTAACTCCATGAGTCTAACTCTGTCTCTTGCTACTCTTTTATATTTGTGTTTTAAATTTTTTTAATAAGCCATGGTGCCATGTCAAGGGGGTATAATGAGTTGTATAAATTAGGGGGCATAATGTGTGTTATAAATTAGAGGGCATAATAGTATTTTTCATGTTAGATATAGTTATAAGATATGCAAGCCTCGTGTACTCTTTTTGAAAAAAGTGGGGTCTAATATTTTTTTCATCTAGATCCTAAATTTACTCTTTTTTTTTAAAGAGAATGTGCGAACCTTAACGACTTTAAAATTACAAATATCCATTTCTACTTTTAAAATGGTCGTCCAAAACGTCGAATAAAAAAACACCATTTGACCAGTCCCAAAATGTTCAGAAAGTCCATTTTTGCCTCAAGTTTTGCTTGTTCAACGCAAAAAAATCTGATATATTTTAATTTCGACCTCATACTCACATGCATACAATTTTTGTTTCAAGAGAAAATATTAACAACTAAAACGGTGCCCTTTTTGTAGTTCTAAAAAAAATGAACATAAAGCAACGCTTGTTCCAAATGATTTGGCACATTCCTTGCTAAGGGTGAAAACCGACGTCTTTGGTACGGTTTCGGTCTAAAACTAACGCCGCACCAATGATATTTTGAGATGTTCTGAACCGACTAATTAGGGGAGAGAAAATCAGGAGCCTCGATGTCAGCATGAGTCAGTGCAGTTCTTCGATTTGTTGTTGGTGTTGCTGTGAAGGAGTAGGGGAGCAGCGGGCTGTGCTGATTCTAAAAGAAGAAGCAGAAGGAAGAAGAAGAAAGAGGGATTTCTTAATTCCAAATCGAAACAGCACCGTTTCACGTAATTGTTTTTAGAAGTTAGAACTAAAACAGTGTTGTTTCACTCACTTAAGTGAAACGACATCGTTTTATATACGTATAATATAAAAATATATATAATTGTTTGGTTTGGCGATTTGATATTTGTTCAAATAGGAACTGAACCGGCCGACGTCGATTTTAGTAAATTTTTCCGTCGGCCGACCAGTTCTACGTCGGTTTCTGCCAGTTTAGTACTCTAGCGACCAATTCACATCAATGACAACTGATTTCCTCGATTTTTTTATAACCATATTCCTTGCAGCTCCATCCTTTTTCTACATTGACACCTTTGTGATTTGGCTGTGGCACCATCGCTTGCAAATCAGAACTACAGTTCCTACCGACCATTATGGTCAGACCAAAAACACTTTTATATAATGAATAATTTTATTTGAAAGTCTTTACACCACAAACCATTTACGTAGCATAATTTGATTTAAAAAATACATTTTGAATTTTGAATATTACACACCACACACTATCCATATGTAAAAGTCTTATAACAATAAGCCTTTTAACAATACATGTGGAATATGATATTGCAATATATATATTTATATAACACAAACCCAATCCGTTGGATGAAAGATATATAGTTTTTGTGTTCTATTACAAGGGACGCATCCTATATTTAAAGAGTCCAATTCAAATAACAATCAAGTTTAGACCTTATATTAGTTATATATATCTCTCTCTCTCACACACACATATATTTATATATATAAGTGTAAGAAAATACAGCGGAAAAAATACCTCAAGCTCAGCTCACAAAATTGCTCCACAAGTTTCTCCAGATTGACAACTCACAAGCTCTTCCTTTTAGTGGCGAAGTGTACTACGTAGTATAAAACTAGAGTAACACTTAACAAATCCACAGCCTAAATACTCTTTCAAGAGAGAACAAAAAAAAAAAGAGAGATTTTTCCTTTTTTTCAGAATGGTGCCAAAACCTTCTTGAGAGGGACTATATATAGTCCACCAAAGGCTAGCCGTTACACTACAAATAAATGCAGTGTAACGGCTTGTAACGGATGGCATTAAGCCATGCGTTACAAGACATGTAACGTATGGCTTAAAGCCATACGTTGATATGGAGAAGGGAGGGGGTCAGCCCACGTGGGCACCCCTCCTTTCACCTGCTAACATCTCCCACTCGCACACAGTGGGCATGACCCCAGGTCTGCATCTCTCTAATGTTCTCAATCTTGTTCATACAAGTAAATAGACCGTGCGACCACCAAGCACATCTGTAGAAAGGTGGGAGTACATACACCAAATATCTCCCAGAGAAGACCAGCATAGTAACATCCCTAAAGTGTCTGGTCATGTCCTAGACTCATTCAATCGTATCAAGATCAAGCATTTTCGAACCCTCTTGAGTTAAAAAACTCAGAACAATGCTTGACTATCTTCAAATCATTTCAATATGTTCACAACCTTAGCCGCTACCAAAATGTAGCGTCATAGTTTGACGTCAGCAAATACTATCGAAGATACGATATCGTAGAATCTTCCCTTTGCACTCATATCACTCAATTTTTGGTCGAATCGCTTTCCCAGCGATGCCTCTTTAGACCGTATTAATCATGGCCATAGACAGCATGTCAAAGTAGCAGTCATCACAACCTCCATCTCGTGACATAGTCAAAGGTAAAGGACACTTAATAAAATGAGACTCACACAGTGAGAAAAAAAGGGAAACTTTTTACTCACTTACCCATAAGGTCGTATAAGCACATGTAGTATGAAACACATGCTACGGTGGATTTCTCTTTCTCAAAGAGCATATGTCTATATCAACACCATACAGATCTTGGTCTAGTCGCTCCTTAGGCGTCTAACCCGAGTTCCTCAATATTGTCACCGGATCTGAAGTATCCGTGCCAATATCTAAATGCTTGAAAAACCTTCGTAACCAAACAACTTCTTGAACTGCTGCAGAACAAGCTATGTATTCTGCCTCCATGGTGGATAAAGCTATACAGGGTTGTTTCTTACTGCTCCATGTAATGGCGCCATTGTTGAGCAGAAAGACATACCCAGTGGTTGATTTACGCTCATCTAGGTCACTGCCCCAGTCGGCATCGCTGTAACCTCTTAGCTGCAAATCTGAACCTTGATAGCACAGCACATAGTCTGCAATTCCCTTCAGATATCGCATAATCCTTTTGACTGCTTTCCAGTGAGCCAGTCCAGGGTTAGATTGGAATCTACTTACTAGGCCAACTGCATAGCATATGTCAGGCCAAGTACACATCATTGCGTACATCAGACTACCCACAGCATTAGCATAAGGGACACAGGCCATCTTTTCCTTTTCTCTTTGAGTCTTAGGACACAACTCTTTAGATAAGTTCTCGCTTTTTGCAACAGGGGTGTCAATGGGTTTACATTCACTCATTAGGAAGCGTTCGAGAACTTTCTTTATGTAAGTCTGTTGGGACAAACACAATATTCTCTTTGAGCGATCTCTATAGATCTTAACTCCCAGAATGTATTCTGCCTCACCCATATCCTTCATCTCAAAATTAAAGGATAACCACTCTTTTGTGGCGACTATCAACCCTTTATCATTTCCAGCTAGTAGTATGTCGTCAACATATAATGACAACATAATAAAACTCTTCTTGGATCTTTTGACATAGACACAATGGTCCTCTGTGATCATCGTAAACCCATTCGAAAGAACGGCTCGATGGAATCTGAGGTACCATTGCCTAGATGATTGTTTTAGGCCATATATAGATCGTTTGAGCTTGCACACTTTGCGCTCTTGACCTTTGACCACAAAACCCGTTGGTTGATCCATATAGATCTCCTCATCTAGTTCTCCATTGAGAAATGCTGTCTTAACATCCATTTGGTAGAGTTCCAAATCCATGTTTGCTACTATAGCTAGAATCAGGCGAATTGAAGCAAACCTCACAACTGGTGAAAAAGTTTCTTCATAGTCTATACCCTCCTGTTGGGTATATCCTTTCGCCACTAAGCGAGCTTTGTACTTATCTATCGATCCATCCGACTTGCGTTTGACTTTAAGAACCCATTTGTTCCCAATAGTCTTACGCCCTGTCGGTAGATCAACCAGATCCCAGACCTGGTTAGTTTTCATAGACTCAATTTCATCATTAAGAGCTTTCATCCACTCATCTTTAGTAGAAGATGAGAGAGCCTCATGAATTGTCCTAGGCTCATCATCATCATGCGGAGCTACCATAAAAGCTTCCCCTTCAATCTCAAAACGACGACGGGGAATACTTTCACGTGTGCTTCTACGCGGCTGAGGTTGTTGTGATTGATTGACAAGTGGTGTGCTCCCACTCGGATTTAAGTCCTTATTTGTAGGAGCTTGAAGAATTTCTTCCTCATTCTCAACTAAATTCCTTGGAGCACTTTCCTCTTGTTCCATAATCTCATGAAGTTCTAAACTCCTATCAACCTCACCTCTACTTGGAAATTCATTTTCAATGAAGTCCACATCTCGTGATTCAATTTCAGTCACACTTCCATCAGTTTGTTCACCTATTAACACATACCCTTTAGAGTGTTCTGAGTACCTTATAAAGATACACTTCTTCCCTCTAGGGCCTAATTTCCCATACTTATGAGAAAGATCGTGAACAAAACCCGTTGAACCCCATGGCCGCAAGTTACTCAAATTGGGTTTCTCGCCGGTCCATAGTTCATATGGGGTGGAAGTTACTGATTTGGAGGGCACTCGGTTAAGAATGTAGGCAGCAGTCAAAAGTGCATCCCCCCAAAAAGAAATTGGAAGGTTTGCTTGCGCCATCATTGACCTAACCATCTCAAGCAGTGTTCGATTTCTCCTTTCCGCCACACCATTTTGCTGTGGCGTACTTGGCATCGTCAACTGTCTCTTGATTCCTTTTTCATCACAGAGCCTTTTAAATTGCTCAGAGAGATATTCTCGTCCTCGGTCAGTTCTTAGAGTTTTTAAACTCTTGTCTAACTGATTCTCAACCATCCTTAAATACCGCTTAAAGCACTCTAATGCTTCAGACTTATGGGAGATTAAGTAGACATGACCGTAACGTGAAAAATCATCTATAAATGTGATGAAGTAGACACCTCCGTGTCTTGCCCTCACACTCATTGGACCACAGATGTCTGAATGGACTAATTGCAATGGAAAAGATGCCCTAGTGGCTTTTCCAAACGGTTTTCTCTTAGCTTTTCCCATTAGACAATGTTCACATGTGGGCAAGATGACTTTAGCGAGATTGCCTATTAAGCCCTCTCTAGCTAACCGAGTCATTCTATCTTGCCCTATATGGCCAAGCCTAGCATGCCATTTATATGAATCCATATTATCAGATGCAGAAAGAAAAGTAATTGACTCATTCATATTTGAATAATTCAAATTTAATATCATAAAACCGTCTTGAAGAAAAGCATTGCCATAAAACACATGGCCCAAATGAAAGGAAACATAATTGTTTTCAAATACAATCTGAAAACCAAGTTTTAATAGAGTAACTACGGAAAGTAAATTTCGTCGGATTTCGGGAGCGTATAGCACATTGTGGAGGAAAAGAGTGCGGCCACCCCGCAAGTCCAGCTTGTAGGTACCAAGTCCCAGTACCTCCACGCTAGCTCCATTCCCCACCTTGATATCACGACTCCCAGCTGGAATCCGGCGATACTCCACAAATCCGACTCTGTCTCGCGCTATGTGTTCGGTCGCTCCTGAATCAACAATCCACATAGGATAGGAATGAGCAACCATCACATGGCTAGTTACAAAAACAATGCGAGAAAAGTCAGAGTGTACCTTCTTCGGCTCAGTGCAGTCACGAGCGAAGTGGCCATTCTTTCCACAGTTAAAGCACTTTAATTTCGACTTTTTCTTCCCGCGCTTGCCCCTCTTGCTGCGCTGGGAAGTTCCTGACAACTTCTTGATTTGTCCAGCAGCTACTCCATTCTTGGGCTTCTTGCGCTTAGGCCAGAATTAGCCACATAGGCCTTATGATTGGGCTTAGCAGCCTCTAGGCACTCAGCAGCCTTTAGGCACTCAGCCTCCAATTCTAAATGACGCGAGACATCATCAAAGTCTTTGATATTATCGTTATGCGTCAGGTTCTGGCTCATGTTCTCCCAAGAATTCGGTAGTGATCTTATCACTGCCTGCACTTGCTATTCATCTGTCAGGTTGTTTCCTGCCGACCTAAGTTCGCGGATCATAGTTGACATAGCCCTAAGATGCTGCTTCATCGTGTGGTCAGAGCGCATCTTATAGGAGTCGAACCTCATGGTTAATCCATGCAACCTAGTGGCTGAAGTTCCACCAAACTTCAATTTTAAAGCCTCCCACATGCTTTGAGCAGTGTCATAGACCTCGAACTCACACATTAGATCATTGTGCATGCTGCTTAACATTATTATACGCGCGCACCGATTTTTCTTAGCCCATTGAGTATAGGCTTGTTGATCTATATTATGTTGTTCCGAGGTCCCTTCCACGGGCACAGTAAGGGTGTGAGACAAGGCCTCCAAGACCTCTTGCTCATCTAAGACATATTGGATCTTGCGATGCCATATGTCATAGTTTTCCCCATCTAATTTCTCCCCATTGTGTAAGTCGGCAACTATAGTCTTGGATGCCATATCACTACAATACGCAAAGAAGGAATATTATACACACACCTAAGAAATCTGCCGCGTTCTTTCAAGAAAGAAAAAAAATAATGTAGACATGTCGCAAGATCGAAAAATCGCTAGGCTTCATAATCATCTCTTGCGCCACAATATCCAATTATTAAATTTCTAACCTAATTCCTGCGCAAATTAAAAAAAATATGGGAGAATTAATCATCATAAATCTCAACCATACTCCCACTATCTTAAGTAGTCTTCTAGTCCTAGTCATATGTAAAGACATAACCTACTAAAATCGCAGTAACCTTTTGGGCCAGTCTACAAGGAGAGCTACCCAGACCATAGCAACCTGTTGGGCCAGTCTACAAAGACAGCCAGACTACAGTGACCTGTTGGGCCAGTCTACAAAGATGGTTCATATGAGACCATTACAGTCCATTTTTCTTGTTCCATTAGTGCATTTACAGTTCTTACTGGGGTCACTGTAGTCTTTTTGGCTATACAATGCATTTACAGTTCTTACTGGGGTCACAATGGTCTTTTGGCTATACAGTACATTTACAGTTCTTACTGGGGTCACTGCAATTCATTCAGCCTATCATTTACACTGACAATTCTAACTAAGACTACTTAGTGGGAATTTTCTATTTTATCATATAAAAAAAAATGAAGATTAATGTCTAAACATCCAAGTCTAACATTCAACGATGATAAAATAATCACATTTCCACATGTTCAATTCATTCATACATGTAATGATATTTTAATCTAAAATAAAAAAAATCACATGTAATATAACATTATGGAATTAAAAAAAAAAATAGCATGAATATAACCATATATACACATGTGATCACATTTAATCTAAAAAAAGTCACATGTTATATAACAATATATCTAAGCATATATTAAATCATGCTAAAAAAAAAAAACTCCTTTTTTTTTTTTAATAAAAAAATAACCCCCACCTAAACCAAAAGAAAATCGCAACCTCGTGGTGCGCACAGCCCTTATTTAATCAGTGGTCATGGGTTCAAATCCTAGATGCCATTTTTTATCCTCTTCTTTTTTTTTATTTTGTTTTTAAAAAAAAAAACAAGGCTGGGCCGAAAATGGCCCAGGCCTTTTTTTTTATTAAAAAAACACTGCAGGGCCGAACTGCCCAGCCTAATAACTCAATTAAAAAATAAATAAACGGGCCGAATGGCCCAGGCCCATTTAAAACAGAGATGACCGAAGTCATCTCCTACCTCCGGATGGCTACTGTTCACGTGAACAGTAGCCGTTTCGCAGCAGCAGCTCAGCTGCGGCTTGGGTCCACCACGAGCAGTGTTAACTGCTTCCACCGGCCGGAAACAGTAACTTCATGCCGCTAGGTGGTGCCGCAGCACCTCACTGGTGCGCGCTGCACCACGGTGGTGCCCGCAGCACGCAGGTGGTGCGCGCTGCACCTCCGTGGTGCGCGCTGCACCACCGTGGTGCACGCTGCACCCAGGTGGTGCGCGCTGCACCGTGGTGGTGCGCGCTGCACCTCTGTAGTGCGGCAGCCGCAAGGTGCGGCAGCACCTCCCTGGTGCGCGCTGCACCATCCGGGTGGTAGCAGCACCTTGTGGTGATGCGGGGAGCACCACTACGTTGGTGCTCCAGTGCTTCCTTTTTTTTTTATTATGGATTTAAAAAGAAATGAAGACTACAAAAAATGGCATCCAGATTTCTCACATACAAAAAAAAATAAACTGGGAACAATTCAACCTGGCTCTGATACCAATGTAAGAAAATACAGCGGAAAAAATACCTCAAGCTCAGTTCACAAAATTGCTCCACAAGTTTCTCCAGATTGACAACTCACAAGCTCTTCCTTTTAGTGGCGAAGTGTACTACGTAGTATAAAACTAGAGCAACACTTAACAAATCCACAGCCTAAATACTCTTTCAAGAGAGAACAAAAAAAAAAGAGAGATTTTTCCTTTTTTTCAGAATGGTGCCAAAACCTTCTTGAGAGGGACTATATATAGTCCACCAAAGGCTAGCCGTTACACTGTAAATAAATGCAGTGTAACGACTTATAACGTATGGTATTAAGCCATGCGTTACAAGATATGTAACGTATGGCTTAAAGCCATACGTTAATATGGAGAAGGGAGGGGGTCAGCCCACGTGGGCGCCCCTCCTTTTTATATATATAAGTGTAAATATAAAAGGTTGGGCAATAGTTGTCTTGCACTCAATTTGGCTATTGAATTTTCCTAGATTGTATAGGAAAACTGGCAAAAAATCCACCTACTAGCAAATCACTTTATATCATAAGCGTTTTATTAATCTTTTCATTCCATTCTTCTCCAGTATCTCTCTCTATGTTTTTTTGTTGATTTAACAAATCACTAGAGCCTAAAGTAAAATTACTTATTTATATTGCACCTAGAAGGAGCGAATAAGTGTACATAACAATCTATATGATATTTAAAACTATGGAGATCGAATATAATCAATTAGTTTGGATATTTATATGAACCATTTCATATTATAAATCTAATCAATAGCAACCACACATAACATTAATAAATTAAAAAAAAAAAACAAATAACAATCAAGAGACAAGCAGTTTGTTCACGAATGGAAGCCCTTTAAAAGACCCTTTAAAGACAGATAAATGATTTGTACAAATCTCAAATAGACAAGCTTCCTATAATTCTTTGTAAAAAAAGTAGACCCTACCTAAAAAAAGTGTAAAAAAATTATTTTTTATTAGTAAAATCCACTATTTTACAAACGATTTGTCAGGTTGCGTTTGGATGTTAAGCTGAGTTGAGTTGAGTTAAGTTTTTTTATGAATAGTAGTGAGTTGAGATAGTTGAGTGAGTTTTGTGGAGTCCACTTGAAATGAGTTTAAGTGTGTTTGGATGTTAAGATGAGTTTAGATATATATATAATTGTAAAAATAAATAAATTTCATGATTAAAGCTACTGTTCATCCACATTCCTTCTACTGCAAAAAGACAATTTTTTTTTTACAAACTCACCTACAGCCATGGTGCATCCCAACCAAAAGCAATAAAGTACAACATGAACCAATAAAAACAATGCAAGTGGTCTGCCAGTATGTACCAGCCATGTGGGTCCCATGAGAGAAGTAAAATCGAGAGAGAGCCATTAAATTTTGCCCAGTTATGGGCCCCACTGATTTGAATTCAATTTGAATTGAACTAGACTTGGTATATACTATAAACCGTGTGTTTGGACAATGAGGGTAGTTTAAATATAAACTGCTCTGAGTGTAGTTAAGGTTCAAAACGAAGCCTCAATCTTGTCTATTTAAGATTTGTGCATAGCATTACTCAAATAGATAAGACCATCCGAGATAGTCTACCTAGAAAAAACCAAACTCTCTATTTAAAGAAATATTACAAGTAGTTTAAACATGTCTCTTATCAAAATGGTCTCCATTGTTGTGTTTTATGTGATTAACCAAAAAATTATAGAGAGATTTTTCTTGTGAAAGCTCTAAAACTCTTTCTCTTAGCACACTCAACTCGGACCCCAATCTTTGGATGAATAACTTTAGCTGTCAATTTCGTGCTCCTTGAATAGTTCTTGAGTTGAACAAACTTTTCTTGAATTTCAAAATTGCAATTATGAAAATGTGTAAATAGGCCTTACTCGTAGTGAGAAGTTATTAACAGGGCATGATTTCTCCTTCAGAATTTTAGATCACGCCCCTGTTTGGATATAGAGATGGTTTTCTCTTATCTTATTATTATAATTTTTTCAAATTCACATACAAAATATAATAAACAATTTAACTTTTTCAAATCTCAAAATAATAATAATAATATTAAAAAATAATATTCTAGTAATATTTTATTCAACTCATATAAAACCATCCAAACGAACCCTCTTCATCCAATAATCAAATTATGAGATCTTCAAACTTTCAACTTTATCTAATATTCAAATTACATTTGTAGATAAATCTGATTTCCTATCAAACCTTAATACCTATTAATTTTATATATAAATCTTGTCTATTTTTCCAAAAAGAGAACCAAATTCAATAAAATACATTATTCATTATTTATTTTTTTGAGAAAAATGGTCATTCATTTCATTCAAGATCATCAAATCAAGCAGTACACAAATTGTCTTTTAACAAACAACTAGAAATGAATTCAGGATAACCCTCAATCCACACTACATCATCAGCATAAGACTATGCTGCTTTTGCTAGAGAATGAGCTACTGAGTGGAAACCTCTTCTAATGAATTGTATTTTCCAACTTTCTCAGGTAGCATATCATCAATGATATGCCCGAACCAAGATAAGCCTTCCTCTTGACAGTTGACTGCTTTGATTATTGCTAAAGCATCCCCGTCTAAGATCACTTTACTTAAAAGCTAGATCCATACACATCTCCAAAGTTTTCCTGAGTGCCAAACATTCGGCCAATGCAGGATCTGCAACTTCTCCATTAGAATCTGAATAATTATAAAGAGGGCTTAGACCTTCAGCACACAAGATAAATAGGTAGGGAGATCATACCTTAAATCCCTAGTACGGTAGATATGCTTCCCTTATTTACCATTAATAAAAACTAAATAAGACACTGTAGATACATAGCTCATGATCAGTTGAACCCATCAATCACAAAATCCCAATTTCTTCATTATGGCTTCTAAGAAAGGCCATTCAATTTGATTATAGGCATTTGACATATCAAGTTTAAGTGCCATACTACAAGTAGAGCCTCTCTTTCTATGCTTCGTGGAGTGTAAAACTTCATAAGCAACCATAATGTTGTCGATTATAAGCCTCCCTGGTATGAATGCACTTTGTGTAGGAGATATGATAATAGATAGCACTCTCTTAAGTCTATTGGCTAAAACTTGAGACATTATTTTGTACAACACATTATAAAGGCTAATAGGTCTAAACCTACTAGCTAACTGTGGGGATTGTTTTCTGTAGAATAAGTGCTATCAAAGTGTAATTAATAGAGGGGTTCAATACGTTACCATTTAAGAAAGATAAAGCTGCTTGACAAACCTCATCTCCTACAGTCCTTCAATGGTTTTGATAGAAGCAAGCACCAAACCCATCAGGGCTAGGTGACTTAAAGGGGTCATTTGTTTGAGAGTTGTTTCCACTTCAAATTTGGTGAAACTTTGTTTAAGTTCTTCATTCATAACAACAATTACTCTAGGATCCACATTCTTCAAATAGGTAGCAATGCCATCAAGTGTAGGCTTTGATGAAGTAAACTGTAACACCCCCTTCCCATAGGGTAGGTGTGTCACGTATTTTTCATAAAAATAAACCCAGCAAAAGATTCTCTAATTTCATAATTGAAAGATAAATTGAAATTTATTATGAAATAAAAGGTCTAATAAAATTGTCTTCCAAAAACATTAAATGAGTAAATTGAATAATTTCATGTCATAAAAGACATGTTTTTATTTTAGAATGTGTGAACTAAAAATAAAATGCTCCTTCTAATCCTGGCCTGTTTGCTCGTAATCATCATCTTCACCTGGGTAGTTAGAAACATGAAAATAAACTAAAATGAGTCGATGACTCAGTAAGAAATCCATCACAATGTAAATGTAATAAATATAAGATTTTCATAAGAACTTTCATGCTGAGAACTTAAAAAAAATTCACGACTGTTCATGCTAATGTTTATGCTATGTATGACAGATTTCTCTGAACTAACTGATTGGTTTATCTGACTTATTTGATTGGCCAACACACTTAACCCTATGTGTAAGGTTGTGCACCAGTCCCACATCCTGCTGCAGCAAGGGGAACTGCTGATAGTATTCTAGCATACTATGGTGGACCACGACTGAGTTCATGGCTTGCACACCACCCTGAACTGGATTGCATTGGTACCATGCATCTGAATGACCATCTTATTAACTGATATAAACTTATCTTATACTTGAATGTAAGATGTCTTACGTGTCTTATACACATGATATGCATGACATAATACATATATAATTATAATTTCTGAATCTAAACATGATGCGGAATGACATGATCGTGTGCTATGCTAGATGACATGCTTACATATGACATGAGTGGTTCATAACTAATGGCTGTCAATGAACTGGCTTAAATAATACATATATATAGGCTAACTGTGATGATCATAATTTATGATCAAATTACTTACCCCGCTGCGTTTCTTCTTGAATAATACTTCATAACTTGAGACCTATATACAATAAATAACTATCACTAAATTGTTTGAAAATAAATACTAATATCTTATTTAACTAAATTTGGAATTCTAAAAGATAATTAAACAAATATTTTGTTTAACACTAAAGTCAAAAATTCCTAGTATTTAAATTACTTAAAAATACTAATTTATAATTTAGTGGAAATACTTGAACTATTTTAAAATAATTCATAAAAACTTAACTTCTTAAACTGAGTTTCATTTCTTAACATAATTATTAAATCTTATAAGAAATCTAATAAATATTAATATCATTTAAAATACTCTTAACATATTTCTTAATTTTCTTATTTAAAGTATCTATAATAATTTTTATTAAAGTTCTATTAAATAGATAAAAGAAATCTTAACTAAATTATTAGGCACAATAATCTACTTTAAAATATAATGTAAATTTTTTAACATTTTCTTATAAAATAAGCATTTGACTAATATATTTATTTAATAAAATATAACTCCTCTTTGAAATATTAATTCTAATAAAATCACTAAAAAAAAGTGCTTGAAACATCATAAAATTGGCCCAATTTAAATTACAAGTTCTATCATACTATATGTCTAATTATCCTCAAGTTTTAGTCCACAAGAAATTACCCATCAGATTAAAACAAGGCCCAAAACACTTTTTAAAACACAAGCTAACAGTTAAGCCCACCATTCGTAGGGCCTATGGCCCGTTTGTGAGCTCAAAGGTGCTGGTGATTTAAAACACATGGAACAAATCAAGACAAGCCGTGTGCAAGAGAAATAGGGGGCTCACCGAGAGGGAGGTGCACGACGGGAAAGGGCTGGATAGCGGCTCTGGGTGGCTGGGAGTGAAGGCGGCGCAATTAGAGATTTCTCTGTGGTGGTGTGGCACCGAGTGAGAGAGAAAGAGAGAGTTAGAGAGAGAGAGAGAGAGAGAGACTGTAAAACCGAAAAGCTTTATGAGAACAACAATGGTGACCAACGGCGATGGGCTTACCGGGAAGATGCGGGTTAGACGGAAAGAGTCTGGTCGACAGTCTCTGTGTTGTCCGAGAGGTACTCTGACGTCCCTCAAAGTGGTGTTGGCGTGATGGACAACTTGGAACTAACGAAAGTGCTACGATGGTTGTTGGGTAAGTGGTTTTCTCTGTTTTAATTGTGTAACTCTGGTATGAAGTGTGGGTTTGTCGATGGGAAGAAAACTGTGAAGAGGAAGAGAGGATTTATAGTAAGGTTTTGACGTGAGATTTGGTCTTTCCATAGAAACTGAGAGACGTACGGGCTTGGAGTTTTTAAGTGAGTAAACAGAGGCTAACCTTGAGGTGGGTTCGGCTGGTTAGAGGGAAAAATATAACTTTAAATTTCAAACAAAACCCTAGTAAATATAATCTGATACACTTTAGAAATCTTTATTAAAATGAAACTCTAACAAATTTTAAATAACAACTATAATAGAAAATATAAAGATAAAGTAAATATTAATTCTGATAAAACTATAATCATAATAATTTAAATTCTAAAATAAAAGTTCACTAGAAAAAAAATTACTTATATATCCTAAAACCAAAATTGGTATGTTACAAAAACAGATTCTAAAAATAATGCTTAAAAACTTTCCCATTGTCCTCTGGATTTATCCTCAATCTGTTTTGTGAATATTGATTCATAGACTTGTTTTATAAAACTTTTCTTCCTTTTTTGGTTGGCACAAGCTTGGAAAAATTGTGTTTCTATCTCCATGTTGGTACCAATTCTTCTTTGCCCTTTGTCTCCATTTTAAATCCTCCTGATCTAACAAAACTCCCAAATCCTTATGTAGTCTACATATTTCCTTTATATTATGGCTTCCTTCGTCTTCTTGCAACTTTTGTAATAATTATGTCTTTTCTTGAATTGCCTTGCCCCTATCCTGTGATGTTTGTTTGCACCATTTTATCAAAGCTACTTTGCATGAATTCATCAACTGCCGCACTTTTGAAATGTGATTCCTTCTAGTAACTCTTTTTTCCATTCCTTCCCTATTACTTTCTCACACTCTTCATCAAAACTTCTTCCATTTGACGCATTTACACTAGAATTGCTGAAGAAAAGCATTATTGGCCTATGATCTAAACTTCTAGCAGCAAGAACTTTCACCTACGTATCTTTATAGATATCAGACCAAAAAAGATTAGTCACTGCCCTGTCCAGCCTTTCTTTAGTGAAAGAGTCATCCCATGCTTGTTACTCCAAGTATATTTGTTGGTTTTTTTTTTTTAAATAATTATTAAAATTTATGAGAATTATTGTTTGAAAGTTATTAAACTTGCCTTTATTCTCATAATTTGCCAGTAGCCGATCGAATCCCTTTGTTTAGTAACGCTGGTTCTAATTACTTAATTGCCGTTATTTTTTATTTTCTTTTAGTTTTGTTTAAAAAACTAATAAAACCATTTCATGGTCTTATACGTTTCTTTCTCTCATAATATGTTGTCAGTATTTCCGTTGGAGAAAGTTTGTCTTTAAGTGATCATTATACGTACCGTTTTGGATTTCAAGAGTTTTATTGCTTTAATGGTTTCTTCAAACGGACTTGTAGTTGTTAATATTGACTTATTTAGTAAATGTTTTTTCCGTTTACGTCCTTTAAGTTCTGGGTCACTTTTTCTCTAATACAGATATATATATGATATGCGGTGAGATACATAGTGGAAGATACTTGAGAAAAAGTGAGAGAAAAAAAAAATATGCTTAGTGAGTATATATTTTTAGAGAGATTTTCCAGATATTAGAAAGGTGTTCTTTGAGTGGAGCTTTGAGCTCAACCACTTGTGCAGAGTTGGTTTGAGCTAGACGACAATCAGTTGGGCTGTTGTATCTTGGAGGAGTCAGGTCAAGAGGATTTCTGCTGCACCGGTTAATTTGAGACGTTGTACACCGCAGAGGGCTTGAATCTCCTTAAAGAGAGCGACATTTCCATGTCTCAGTCCAAACTGGCTTCGTTTTAATTTTAATTTCTTTGTAATTTTTATTATATTATTGTGAATTTTCACCAACAATATTTGTCCCATTTCCAACCCAGATCATATAATTCTCCTTCCTCTAAAGCTTCAAAAAATTTACCATCTGCTGTACATCTCTTGGTCTACCCCACACTTTCTCCTTATTTGATACTATCTCATTAAAACCCCCCATCACACAACAAGCTTGTTGATTAGAGGGTTTTAGAGATGACAAGAACCTCCATGCCTCTTTTCTCCTACTAACCTCAGGCTATCCATAAAAGCTTGTGAGCAACCACTTCACATCTATGTACTCTTTTGTGATCCAAATACTAATGTGCCTTTGAGAGTAATTTTGAATTTCCACACTCACCTCTTAGTTCCATAAAAGAACCAATTCACCCCTCCTATCCAAAGGTTCCACTACAAAACAATTGTCAAAACTAAGCTTTTTTTTCAAATGATCAAACCTTCCAACTTTTAATTTAGTCAGCATTGCAAAGACTAATTGGGTTTCTTTTCCTTTACCATCGGGTAAAGTCATGATTTTCCATCCCACACTCTCTGTTTATCAGCTTGTGTAGCAAAGGTAATGACAAATGTATTCGGCCTGACTTCCAGTAGCATCGCTAGTTTGCCGATTCACCAAACCTTTGTTATTGTTGACCCTAGCATCTCTTGAGTGATTATCCTCTCTTTACAGACCTTCCCTACCAAACTTCGATCCCCTTTACTTTTTACTTCCTTTGAAACCCCACTTCCTATATCAATTGTGAAATCTTCTTTTTCCGTCAATCGTAGCTTCTCCCATTGTTGTTCCAGTTCATTCATTTTCTTTTAGGTGCCGTTTGGATAGTGGTATGAATACAGTCGTCTACCTTAATCAAACTTCGTCATGCTTGAATACGGTCGTCTACCTTTGTTTAAGAACAAACGTATATTTTTATTCATCCCTTGTTTCTCCAGGAAGACAAGAGTGAAGACTAGCAACTAAATTTTTATTTATTTATTATTTTAAGAGAAATATATTTTCAATTTTAATATGTGCCGTCTCCATGTATTTTTTTTTTTAAAAAAAAAGATAAATTTAGAATTTATGTAAAAAAATTATTTTTTTAATAATAATTTTCACTTTTTCAAAAAAAATGTACGGATACATTCCAAAATTGTATATAACATACTGTTATTTTAAACACTAAATTTAGCCAACACCAAAAAGCTTAACACAAAAAGGTGACCAACCAACGTCCGCGGGTTGGGTGGATACAGGTAGAGAGATAGAAGAGCGTAGGTGGGTGTGAAGGTGACCACCCCACTGATGGAATATGGATAAGAATTGAGGAAGGCAACTACTCGTTCATATAGGGTCTATACGAAAATAAATATTAATAGAAACCCTATATATGGGGTTAGCAGCCGGGATTTTTGGCTTTGAGGCCCCATTGATATTAATTTCCATTCTATCCTAGGGATCAACTAGTGAATTAAACTAAAATTTTCAGTTTAGTTTTTAGCAATGGAATTATCAAGAAATTTAAAATAGAAACATCAACCAACCCTTTGATGCCCCTTGATGGTTTAGTCATCAAATTTAATCCATGCAACCATTTCACAATTTTCTAAATAATGTAAGAAGTAAGCTTGATTATACCTTAATATTTGGGTAAGTTTCTTGCTAGCCACAATTCTCAAAGTATTAAACAGGAAATGAATTGAGCAATTATATGAATTTGATTTGTCCCATGGAAAACTGACCACTAAGTTAGCAATTTATCTCTCCACCCTAAAGCTAAAAGATCTAAGATGCCAAAAATCTGTGAGAAGTGATGCCATACAAATATAGCAAGATCACAATCATTATAAACATGTAGATCAGACTCTACAACCTTGCAACCACAATTACACTTACTGGCCAAGCTTATACCACATTTTTTGAACGTTTATGTCCAAATCTGCCCCATTATTCCATAATTTCCTTCCATACAAAAACATAAATTTTCAGTGGAAGATTCTTACTCCAAATATATTTAGCAGCAGAAAATCGAGAATGCTGGGTTCTAAGAATGTTCCACGCTGTATGAGTAGTGAGTTTACCATCATTTATATGTTTCCAATATCTATCATCATCACCACTTCTTAGCTTTATTTGAAAACTAAGAACATGATGCATCAATACAAGATTTTGAAGAATTTTAAACTTATCTCTCTGCCAACTAGCTGCAAAACATAAATCATTTAATCTCAGATTTGGTAAAGTGATAGGAAAACCCATGGATGCAATGGACTTGTAAGGGATCCCCCCTCTGTCATTGCGGCCTGAGAATGGCAACTAAGGGAATAAAATTAAAAGGAGAAAACTGGTTCATTTCCTTCGGCGCCTCACTTCTCGATTTCCTCTCTCTTAGCTCTCTCTCTCTCTCTCCCCAACAAAACCCAAACATCCTTCATCAAATCCATCACTACCGGTGACTAGCAGTGGCCGTCGTCCATTAACGTCAGTTTCTTTTGTCTACTCGGTAGCTTCCTCTCTTTCTCTCTCTAAGTTTGTAGATCTAAGTTTGTGTTTATAGATTTGAGATTCTGTGTTCTCTCGTAAGGTATATTTTTCAAGCCCTTCTTTAGTCTGTGAGTTTCTGTACGGTATGGTCATCTCTCTTTCTCTACTTTGTCAGTTTCTGTAAATGATGGGTTTAGGGATTTTTTATTATGAGTGTTGGGTTTTTTTTTGTAAAAGATTGGTGTTTTGGGATTTTTGTGTTTTAGGGTTTTATTGTATTTTTGGGTGTTTTAGGGATTGGTTGTAAACGATGGGACCGAGTTATGAAAGAGAGAATAAGATGGTTTTTTTTTTTTTTTTTTTT
>QEOT01002641.1:69614-109359 GCA_003123785.1 Pterocarya stenoptera
TTTTTTTTTTTTTTTTTTCTGCTGTCTTGTTTGTTTCGATATTGGTTTGAGAATCTTGTTAATCATCATCACTAGCTCTGTGCTGTTGTTTTGGATTAGTGTGGATCATACTATGTTCTTGGAGTCAAGGCTTTGTAGAGTTCAAATATATCAGATGTCAACTGTTAACTTTGTCAAACATACGAGCATGTGGACTTTTATTGTAGAGAAGACCTGTTGTTTCAGCTCACTTATGCTCTCTGTTTTGTAGGCCTATGTAGCTTGAACATTGAACACTATTCTATCACATCTAGAACAATTCAAAAGGTTTCTGATGCACTAAATGTTGGATCTGTACTTAAACAACTTTGTATAGGTATTGTTTTGGTATTGTTGACTTATTAAGTATTCATTTAGAATCTTCAATGCGTTATTTCTTGGTAGCTTACCATGCCTTGCAACTCTTCTTTGATAGGATATAATGACCCAGTATTAGGAAATGCCATCATGAATCTACTGGTTAGGCTTGGCAGTTTGGTGATATAGACCCAAGAACTAAAACTGTAAGACAGTAATGATTGTAATGTCTTTGTGAGGTTTTGTTTCAAGTTTTATTCTTTTGTTCTTTTTTACTTATTGTTTCTAATCATTATAGTTTTCATTTTTTGTTGTAATTGATATTGTTGGTAGCTTATAGAGAGACAGTCCAGTAGAAAATTTCCCCCCAATTCCAGATTCAAGATGTGAAGACTAATTTCTTTTGTTCTTTGTAAATTTATGTTTTAGTTTAATTAATTCTGATGTATTAATATTTCTTTTGTTCTTTGTAAATTTATGTTTTAGTTTAATTAGTTGTGATGTATTATTATTTCTTTTGTTCTTTATAAATTTATGTTTTAGTTTAATTAGTTGTGATGCATTATTATTTCTTTTTTTCTTTGTAAATTTATGTTTTGCATTGTGATGTAACAATAATATTATTTATTTTGCATTTTTATTTATTCTGTTCTTTAATTTATTTTTTTATAAAAATCTTTTAAAAAATGTTTAACTTATTTTCTTTAAAAAATTTGGGCAATTTAAGCCTATAGATTTATAAAAAAAAAAAAAAAAACAAGTGCTACAAAAACCTTTTTTTAAGTTTAAAGTCTCTTTTTTCAAAAAAAAAGAAAAAAAAAACCGGATTTATCCGGTTATAACTAGGATTAAATCTGGATATCCGATTACAATCCAGATTGAATCCGGTTATCTGCCCGGATTAAATTCGGATTAATCCAGGTGGATAACCGCCCGGATTTTAGCATTCGGATCTGGATCCGGGTCCAGTTGTGGCCGGATATCCGGATCCGGTTGAACACCCCTAGTTTTCATTCTTCCTGTTCGACCTCTCCTCCAACCAGAGAACATGGAGCTCTAGCGAAAGCCTCTGATCTTGTAAATTTATATTCAGCATCACCATTGTATAGTGAGATATAAGGGGCCATGAGAGACTGTAAAGAAGAATGATATAGTGGATTTCTCCTCCCCAAACAGTCATGGATGTAGACATTATGCCAAACCATGGAAACTCATGTGTTCATTTCTTTACTTTCTCTGCACTTATGTTTTTCATTCACCGCCATGGACGTAAGCATCGCTACCGTATAGCCGCATTGGAACACTGACGAGGGCTCCAAATAACACCTTTCGAGGGCCAATCAATCGTTGTTGCTCAGGTCTATGGGATATCTGTTGTCTCAAAAATAAAGTATCCTTCGTATGCCGACAATAACGTGATCTCAAGCCTCGCGACATGAAGAAGACAATTTGAAGCAATAGAAGGAAGAACTGACGAATAGGCTGAGACAATACAGAAGAAAAACGTAGCAAATGTGGGAGAAGGACGATTTTTTGGTCCAATGAATAAATTTTGAAATGATGAATAAACCTTCCTCCATCTAAGTATTCTTAACTTTTTGAATTTTTACATTCACAAAAAGAAGAACACAGTGAAGAAAATGGGCGAGTGAATCTTTCCTCCCTAGGAGGAGAACTGAACTCCTCACCATTGCACTCGGTTCACTCCAATGAACTATGAAAAGATTAAACACCCGATAAAGACTGATCGCGTAAAAGTCACACTGCTTGGACACTAGCAAGCAAACATTGTGCACTCAAGTGCACAGTAGCACACAAGCGTTGCACCCCACGTGTACAGCACCCCATGTGTATAGTACTCGGGTGGGCACTGTGCACTTAAGTGCACAATGCCATACTGCACGTAAATGGGCAGGTAATGACTCAGAAAGATTTTTGGTGAGGGAAGATACAATTGAGGGACTTACTGAACTCCTTGCCAGGGGAGTCACGTGCGCATCCTCACACATGGTAAGAGACGCGAAGCCCAGTCCCACCGTGGCACGACTAGGCCCCTGGCGACCACTAAGGGGGTCACCAGCTCTGTTTGCCTCCCATGAGGTGGTCTCCGACCACCCCAGCCAATTGGCCACGACTGCTGGTTGCGTGGTGCATCAACATGTGTCTAGGCTCATGGCAGACACCCCACCTGATTGGGACTCTTCTGCTCGGGAGCCACCTGTTCGGGAGTCCTCTCACACCCCACCAGCTATGGAAACTACTGCTCAAGAGTCATCAACTTGAGAGCCACCTGCTCAGGAGTCACCCTCGCAGCCCATCGGCTTAAGACTCTTCTGCATGGGAGTCATTAGCTCAGGAATTACCTGATCGAGAAACTATTGTTCGGGAGTCGTCAACTCGAAAACCACCTGATCGGGAGTCACCTGGTCAGGAGTCACCATCTCGAGAGTCAATTGCTCGGAAACCTTACTCGGCACAGACCTAGTCTGCACAAGTGCTCCTCTACTCAGAAATCATTTGTTCAAGAGCACCACATGGGACCTCCTCGGGACCAGCCCACTCGGAAGTCTCCATCAACCCACTCGGGACCAGCCCACTCGGGAGTCTCCATCGTAGCTTCCCTCAGCTCGAGATCCCTCCTCAGCCTAAGACTTACTAAGCTTGGGAAGCACAGCTCGGGGAAGTCACTGCTTGGAAAACATTTCTTCGCTCAGAACACAACTGCCAAGAACTCACCAGCATGGGAACCACCTGCCCGGGAGTCACCCACTCGGGAACAACCTGCCCTGGACCTCCACCGCTCAGGAATCTCCACCTCCACTTGCTTGGGAGCACTAGACAGGACCTCCTTGGGACCAGCCCACTCGGGAATCTCCATCAACCCACTCAGGACCAGCCCAGTTGGGAGTCTCTATCACAGTCTCGCTTGGTAGCCAACCCACTCGGGAGTCTGCATCACAACCCCTCTTGCTCAGGAGTCATCTAGATAGCACCCCACCAGCTCGGGACAACACCTCACGTAGCAAGAGAGTCACCATGGCGGCCCCTCAGCTCGAGACTCTTCTGCTCAGGATTCACCATCAAAACTTACTTCACCCGGGAAACACTTGCTCGACAATCCATTTTCCTCAGGAAAGGCCTGGTCTGCACAGTGCTCCTATGCTAGGGAGACACCAACTAAGAGATGACCTGCTCGGCACCACCACCAGCTCGGGACAACACCTCACTTTGCTCAGGAGTTACCGGCTCGGTACCTCATGATCTGCTCGGTACCTCATGATCTGGTCGGTACCTCCTCTGCCCAAGGCCTTTCTACTTCTGCTCGGGACCCAAAGGCTCGGGAAGTACCTGCACCTTATCTACATGGGAAGGCTACTCTCGCTCAGGATTCATCTACATGGGACAACACCTGCATGACAGCCCGCTAGCTTAAGAAGTCACCTTTACTTGGCATGCACCTTTACGGCTCGAGAAAACACAGCTTGGTACCTCATTTTGCTTGGACTCACTGGCGTGTAAATCAAAATTACCAGCAGACAATATTTTAATCAAAGCAAAAAGATTGACCACAACAACTAAAAACTTCCCGATATTGTCTCTCAAAATTCGTGTGAATTTATTTCTACTAACGAAATTGCTTCTTATAGTGCGGAAACATCGGTCATGTGGCCTTGCGCTTCGGCGAAGCAATTTGGCATGGACGAGACCCCCGTTCAACAAAGTTGAGTCCTTATACTAGCTAGAAGATGGGTCCTTTGACTCGTTGAGGGGTAAGGTCAAGTTCCAAGACTTGCCGCCGACCCCCCGTCCAACAAAACCGATTCCTTACACTTGTAAGAAGACGGGTCCATAGACTCGCTGCGGGGTAAGGCCAAGTCCCAGGACTTGCCGCCGATCCTCTGTCCAACAAAGCTGAGTCCTTATACTCGCAAGAAAACGGATCCCTTGACTCACTGCGGGTAAGGTCCCAAGTCCCCGGACTTAGCCTGACCCCCCATCTAACTAAGCTGAGTCCTTACACTTGCAGGAAGATAAGTCCCTTGACTCTCTAAGTCGAGTACACTTGTAAGAAAATTGGTCTCTCGACTCGTTAAGCCAAGTCCTTGCACTAGCAAGAAGATGAGTCCCTCGACTCGCTGCGAAGTAAGGTCCCAAGTCCCCAGACTTGGCATCGACCCCCTATCCAACTAAGTCGAGTCCTTACACTCACAAGAAGACGGGTCTTTTGACTCGCTAAGCCGAGTCCTTACACTCGCAAGAAGATGGGTCCCTTGACTCGCTGTGAGGGAAGGCCCCAAGTCCCATGACCTGCCGCCGACCCCCCGTCCAACAAAGTCGAGTCCCTACACTCGCAAGAAGATGGGTCTCTTGACTTGCACTGAGTGTCATGCTTAAGCCATAACCACTGCCAGTGGGTTATTTTCGGGAATGAGCCTTCGGAGTTAACGAGCCTTCTAGCTCCATAACCGCCATGCACGGGTTACCTTCGAGAACTAGCCGACGGGCTTGGCAATCGCCTAAAGTGGACCAAGGGGGTCGATGGGCCCTTTGATCACTTTGCGTGGGTTACCTCACACAAACTCCAACACTAACAACGAACATACACTTTACAAATAGCAATAAACATCCGAGCTCCGCGCTTACACCGTACGCGGTTGAGTCCATCTCTTTCCTTATCCGAGCTCTGTGCTCACGCCATACGTGGTTGAGTCCTTCTCCCGCCTTATCCAAGCTCCGCGCTCACACCATAAGCAGTAGAGTCTATCTCCTACCTTAACCGAGCTCCGCGCTCGCACCATACGCGGCCGAGTCCATCTCACGCCTTAGTCGAGCTTCGTGCTAGCACCATACGCGGTCGAGCCCATCTCCCTTCCTTAGTTGTGCCTCGTGCTTGCACTCTAGGCGGTCGAGCCCATCTCCCGCCTTAGCTGAGTCCTGTGCTCGCACTCTATGCGATCAAGCCTATCTCCTGCCCTAGACTCGCACAAGCTACCTACCCGTACACTGTGTAATCGAGCTCATATCTCAAATCTGAGTTTGGAAATATTTACGTTTGCGCCAGAGGAACAAATGAATGGGAACCGACCTCCGGATTTACTTCCCTATGTATCTGAGTAGACCAAGTCGGCTACATTTTTACCTCTAAAGATTCTCAAGGTCCTTACTTGCCCTTAAGAATCGTTGGGTACTGTGATGGGGTAAAAATAATAAAGCCCAATACAGAGCCTAGCCACCAGGCCACATTACGAGAAGAGACAAAAACATATGAGTGGGGGGCAAGGGGCGGGGACGTGCAGTAGGGGTCAGGGCGCCCCATGAGGCATGGTGCTAGGAAGTAGTAGGCTATCAGGGGAAAGGGACGATTAGGAGGGAGATGGCTATCAGGGGAGCATGGGGTGGCCAGGGGTTCAGGGAGCGTGGAGCTGCCAGGGAGGGTCAGACACGCAAACGCTTAGTCTCACCACTGGCACGCGGGAAAGTGCATTTAGATAAATAAATGGGGAGGTTCTTCTTCTTTGAGGTCTTCATCTTCGCCTTCAGTTCTCCTTCTTCCTGTTCGACCTCTCCTCCAATCAAAAAACATGGAGCTCTAGCGAATGCATCTCCTCTAGTAAATTTATATTCAGCATCACCATTGTATAGTGAGATATGAGGGATCATGAGAGACTGTAAACAAGAATGATATAATGGATTTTTTCTCCCCAAACGCTTGTGGACGTAGACATTATGCCGAACCACTTAAACCCATGTGTTCATCTCTTTACTTTCTTTGCACTTATGTTTACCATTTACCGCCATGGACGTATACATCGCCCCTATACAGCCGCATCGAAACATTACTGAGGGCTCCAAATAACACATTTCAAGGCCCAATCAACTGTTGTTGTCCAGGTTGCGAAACACGACATCAATATTTATAATCTTGCAAGTGGTAATTTACTAATTTCTCTTTTTTTTCTAACACTTTTATATGAAGTTGTAAGAAGTTTGCCGATGTTGCCATATATGATGGGAATAAAAGTACACGGTGCTTTTCATGCTTTGAGTAACTTCGATTTTAATTAAAGTGATTACAATTTTTTTTAGGTAAAACTAAAGTTTTGGCCCTCCCCTTATAGTAAAATAACCTTCCGTTTCATTTTAGCGAAAAACCATTTTGGAGCTGTTTTCATCGTAAGATAGATGAGATAAGATGATTTTAGATAAAAGTTAAAAGTTAAATAAAATATTAATTTTTAATATTATTATTATTTTAAAATTTTAAAAAAATTAAATTATTTATTATATTCTGTATAGAAATTTAAAAAATTATAATGATAAAATAAAATGAGATGAGATGAGATGGATTGTGAGTGTTTTTCAATCCAAACCACTAATTTCCAATAATACATTCTTAATTTTCTTGCTTCTCTTTCCAGAGTCCTCTCCCATCTCAACGTCGAGTTAGCTCAAGCTTTACACCATAAAACTCGAGCCATCAATAAAGTGAGAAAAAAAGAAGAGATAGTCAGAGAAGAGAAAATGAGAGATAAATTGATTGAGAAAGTATATATATATATGTTTTTTTTCTTTAAAAAAAAATTACAACTTGGAATGGATGATGTAACCAAAATGACCAAAGACACAAGGCATGCTAGATGTGACATTAAAGTTTCCCTATAACATAAGCATTGATCATGCGTATAATTTGCTAGTTTGAGCCAGCATGGCAGAAGCTGCTCGATCGTCAGGCTGTCGAAACAAATTTCTGCATCATTTGATTCCTTTCTTCTCCTTATTGACTATTGTAAATACAAAATGGCAGTAGCCTTTTTCAATCTTTAATAGAAATGCCAGCATTTCATGGTTGGACTCGTTGAAAGAATACAAGCGAGTTAGGTAACAAACACTTCAACTAATCCAAATCCACGTGCAAGATCCATCCACAAAGGAAGAAACCTAAATTCTTTAATAATTCAAATTCAACGGGCACCATCTACACATATTTTGATGTACTAAATATTTAGAGAAAATTGTTTATTATTTGTCTAATTTAAATAAATAATTAAATTCCGGCTAATAGACATTTAGACTCCGTTTGAATAGTGAGATAAGATTAGATAGTTTTAGATGAAAGTTAAAAGTTGAACAAAATATTGTTAGAATATTATTTTTAATATTATTATTATTTTGAGATTTGAAAAAGTAGAATTGTTTATTATATTTTATGTGAAAATTTAAAAAAATTATAATGATGAGATGAGATGAGATGAGATGAAACTGTTTCTATATTCAAACGGGGCACATGTTATGCCTATATATATATATATATCCTTTGAATAATCACACTCAAATAAAATTATATTAATTTAGGTGGATAAGGCCTTGGGCTTTAATAATTATCTTGGGTATACTCTTACTTTGGTATTAGGGATTAATTTTGAGAGGAGCATTAGCCCATCAATTTGTCCCTCGTATGGGGGCTCAATAATCATTATGGACATTAAAAAGGTCACTCAAGATTTTAAGATTTTTGAGTTAGGCAAAATAGATATCTTAAGTTGTTAACATCCTTTACATTACTCATAAAAAAAAAAGAAAAAGAAAACTAATATAAGTATTTATCACTTCAACATCGTTTACGAAGCTATTAATTCATTTCATGATATGAAAAAAAATTAATTTTATTATAAATTTAGGAAGTATAAGTTTCTTGTAATCATTTTTCAAAAAATAAGATAGATTTAAGATCTTTAAATAATGGCAGTTCGGTTTCAAAACTCTCCTCGATCCATCTCAACTCATCTCATTTTCATCATTACAATTTTTTTAAATTCCTACACAAAATATAATAATATTTTTTTTAAATTCCAAAAGAATTTTATCAAATTTCCATACCAAAATATAATAAACAATTCAACTTTTTCAATTCTAAAATAATCTTCTTGAATTCTCACACAAAATATAATAAACAATTCAATTTTTTAAATCTTATAATAGTAATAATATTAAAAAATAATATTCATAAAATATTTTATTCTACTATTCACAAATCATCTCAACTCATCTCAACTCTCCTCAATCCAAACCGTCCAATGACACCATCACATAATGCCACGTGGCTTATTAAAAATGAAAAAACACAAAAAACCTATATTCAAACAAAAAGGAGTCTAAAAATACAAAAAAAAAAAAAAAAATTAATACTAAACTTTTAAATTTTCTCAATCTTTTTGTGTTTATGTTTTTATTTTTTGATAAAACATATGGTATCATGTTGTGGTGTCACATTAAAAATACTTTATAAACAAAACGTTTTAAATGGCCAAATAGAATTACTCGAGATATATTATTATATTTTTAACTGAACTTAAAAGAATAGAATATTTAGAGCTGGTTTGAATTTAGAAATAAGATGAGATGATTTTAGATGAAAGATAAAAGTTAAAAAAATATTATTTTTTAGTATTATTATTATTTTAAAATTTTAAAATATATAACGATTAGACTAATTAAAAGATAAACGAGCCATCACGAAGCTTTATAAAATGAGTACAATGCTCTGTATTCTATAATATGAAAAACGACCACCCGACCGGCTTTCACAGTTGGATCGTTTTGTAGTTTACGAAATTCTTCTCAAATCTCACGTGAACGGTCGCGTATGTGTCCCGAACTCGAACCCCAACTCCTGCACAGACACCGTTCTTCTCACTCCTCTCGAACGTGCTCTCTCTGTCTCTCTGGTCTCTCCCTTGATCGATATCTCCCTCTCAGAGAATAAAGATTCTTTCTCTGAATAATCGTCGACTTTTTTCTTTTTCTTTTTCTTTGACTATACATAGCGTTGTCCAAACACGCTCTCTAGTCGTAGTTCGTGTCGAGGCTGGATACTTCTGCGGATCGGGATCAGGACCTGAGGGTCCGGGTCGCGCGGGCAAGCTCTCCGGATTCGATGGCGGAGTCTCCGGAGAAACGTCGGAGTGATACCGAGACTTCCCCTGAGGTTTCTGTTGAGATCGAGCGTGATATTGCTGGGGGAAGTGGTAGTGATAGCGAAGAAGTGGAGAGAAAAGAGGTCGGCAATGTTGGTTACTTGAACAACGGTGGCAGTAGCTCTCCAGGTTTGTGAAAATTTCTGTTCATTTGATCCTGTGTTTGGACTCCTGGAGGTCGGGAAAATGATGCGAGGTTGCGTTTGTTTGGACTTAAAACGAGAAAAATAGGAAAACCTATTCAGATGAAAATATATTTTTAGAAGAATTACTGATTTTTCCACGTTTGGTTTACCCCTTGGAAAAAAAAAAAAAATTATTTGGTGTTTGATTGCATTGAAAATAATTTATAACTTCATATATTTCTAATTTTGATTCATGATAATAATATACTCTAGAATAATAGAAAATAATCTAATAACTTCCAATATATTTTATTCACAATAATGAAGTATTTTTTATTCCTAGTAAATGTAGAATGAAGGAATGAAGAGAGAGCATGCGAGGGAAAGAAAACATCAAATCTAATAATCTTTTACAATAATAAAACTCTTTTACCAAAAGTTTCTTTAAGTTTATTCGAACAAAAAACGATGCCTATTTATTGCCTGGGTGAAGAAAATTTCATAAAGCAAGGGGTGGAAAATGATTGACCACCCTGAACAATGTTAATGTCATTTTTTATCTCATGCACATGGTTTTCCCATTAATCCAGTAGCCATTTTCCGTTAACCGCTCTTTCCCGTTCTTCATAAACAAGTCAAGAGATAAAAATGTTTTTCCAGAAAATATTTTGAGCTGAAACAAATACAGGAGTGAAAGTTATGTTCCAATTTTGATTCCAAAGTCTTTTTTTTTTTACCTATCAAATTTTGGTATTGGTATGCTTAGTTTAGAAGCCTAAAGACGTGCAGAAAAGAAAGAAAGAAATGACTAGAGTTAGAATGTGAGCTTGTTAAATTGTTCTTTTATAAAGTATTTATATTTCTTTTCAATAAAATATCTTCTTACTTATAAAAAAAAATGTATTTATATTTCTTATTTTAAGTGTAATTTCTTAGTTAATTTACTTTCTGAAAACTCTAGGGCTTGCATTGATTTGCAGTTTGCACCAAGGTATAGAGCTGTATTAATGTGAACTTCTATTGGGGGAATCTTGAATTTGGTTTCTAATGGTGTTTATATGTTATTTTCTAAGTTCTTTTTTTGGCTGTTGTTTCAACTGGCAATCGCCCTTTTTGGGATTATTTTAGAGAAGGTATAGGAACTGAAAAGGGAAGTGGTAGATTATGCATTTGTCTTTTATGTCTTCATGTTAAATGTGACTTTGCTAGTCTGCTAGGTAAATGAACGTGGAGATATTGGAAATTAGTATTAAATAGGGAATTTTCAGTCAAGAATGGGTTGGCACTTATTTTCTGTAGGGGCCAAATTATCGTGTGCTTGACCCTGTTTGATGGATGCTACTTGTAGAAGGCAATTCTAAAATCTTCTATTGCTTCCTCAAATGGGAAATCTTTTTTTTTTTTTCTAAGAAGTAAAAATATATTAATATCAATAAGCATAACCAATTTCATTGGGTGTATACAACAGTGAACACCTAGCCCATAATAGAGAGCCCCTAATGAACAACGCCCAAGAGGGAGAAATTAGAAACCTACCCAATATACACTAAGCCCTATTGGGACAAAACACGCCTTCCCAAAGCAAAGCAAGTCATTGTAATTACCCCAACCCCTTGTTTCCCATGTAACTAATACTCCACCCGAATGATCCTACGAGGACGGAGGAAGGCTTTATGCCCTCCCTCTAGTCCTCCCTCGACTTGTACTACCTCCCTTTGCAACGTAGTTGATTGCCAAGTAAGACTAACTCTCTGCTCTTTTTAAATCTTGATTTTGTTTCAAGCGAGTGACCCACCTCAATGCAGTGAGTAGTGCTGTGAATTGGTTATCAAATCCTCTGTAATCCCCACACACTGCTGTATCTCATAACCTTTTGCAAAACCCAATCCGATGATGATCCAGCTATATTGTTTATCGGAGGAAGAGATAACAAGGGGACAACATCTTCCCCAGATATAGCTCCCAACTGTACACCAGGCCCTAAACATTCATCGTCGCAAGGCACCAACGACAAACCTATATTCCCCCCCCCCCCCCCCCCCNTGGTCACCATTGGATGTGATACCCCATATGCTAAGGATAAGGGTAGGTGGTGTTTGAGACTTGGGAAGGAGAAGTTCTTGCTCTTTATAAGGTTCCATTGGGGCTTCAATTGTATCATTGATTAGTCCTTTTGGAGTATAGGCCATATGGTTTGGGCCATTCATTAGGGTGTTACAAATGGTATCAGAGCCAAGTTCAACCAGAAATGTGGGACTTGAGCCGTGTCACTTATGACGGACTGACCCGATGAGAACGTCGGAAGTTTAAGAGAGGCAGATTGTGATACCCCATATGATATGGATAGGGTAGCTGGTGTATGAGATCCCACGTTGCTTGGGAAGGAGAAGTTCTTGCTCTTTATAAGGTTCCAATTGGGCTCCAATTGTATTATTGACTAATTCTTTTGGAGTATAGGCTATGTGGTTTGCGCCTTCCATTGGGGCATTACAAATAGTATCAGAGCCTATCCCAATCAGAAATGTGGGACTTGAGTTGTGCCACCTACGACTGACTGGCCCGTTGAGGATGTCGGGAATTTAAGGAGGTAGATTGTGATACTTCATATGACAAGGATAAGGATATGTGGTGTATGAGATCCGACATTGCTTAGGAAAGAGAAGTTCTTGCTCTTTATAAGATTCTAATGGGGCTCCAATTGTATTATTGACTAATCTTTTTGGAGTATAGGCCATGTGGTTTGGGCCTTTCGTTGGAGCGTTATATTGGAGGTTCTGGGTTGGTAGCAAATCCTTAAATGGGAAATTTTAGTGGATGACCTAAAGGTATGTTAATGCTGGAGTAGGGCCACTTTACAGTTTTGAATGGACACCTGGCTTTTACTGCCACCCTTCAAGATGTCTATCTGTATAATATAATATCATAGATGAGGTAAGAGTGTTGGATGTTTCCAAGAGGCAAATGTACGATTGGCTGTAGATGGGTATATATTTTGAAACACAAAACTGATGGCTCTATTGAGAGGGCCCTCAATCCTTCTAACGTCCTAACGAGCAAGACAATGAATGTGCTAACCTGCAATGGCTTTCTAAGCAAGTTTACGCTTTAAGGCCAAAGCGATTTGCTTAACAAAAGCCAAGGACATTGTTTTGGCACTTTTTTTTAATTGAACTTACAGTTTGCCTCTTGCGCTTCTGTATTTTTTTTTTTTAAAGTATATAAATCTAGTTTTAACTATTACTGTTTGTTTGTACTAATAATTTAGATGAAATAGATGAGGAAGATGATGGGACTATGATTAATGATGAGGTTGATTATATGGTTTAGGATTGGATTATATTGCTTTTGTTAGCATGGAAGTCAATTCCTACAATTCTTGTGCTGTTATGGTCATTTCCTTTCATTTATATTTTGATACAACTACTTAATCTTGATTATGGCTTTCAAATATCATGGTTGTATACATTTTGTAAAGCGTAGGATAATTATATAAAATGCAATTTTTAAATTTTATGTAATTAGGTGATCACTTGATTATCATGTTGAATAATGCTATAATAAATTAAATTTGTAGGCTAAATATCTTACAATCTTTTTTTTTTAAAACGATTTTATTGCATTTTATGAATATTTTTTTTTATTGTACATCTTCTTAAGATATGTGTTTTTCTTCAGTAAGGCGCATGCATGCGCCTAGGCTCCCGATGGTGTTTGTACTTAATTGCACCTAATGCTTTTTACCCCTGATCAAATGCTGATCCAATGCTGTAGGGGCAGATTGTAATGCCCCAAGGAAGTCCCAAGCCCCATCTGGGCCTATGTACATTTGGAGCCCCTTGGAATACTATAAAGAGCAAGAACTTCTCTCTGTAATCCATGTAGGATCTTATACACCACTTATACTCACTCAATATGGGGCATCACATAGACTTGTACATTCAGACATGTCACAATGACTGCCAAAGCAATCGTCTAGTTGTTGGGTGAAATCTAGACAACGGACTTCTCCTACTCATCCCAAGATGTAGCCTCAGAAGAATTTTGGCTTCATGATCAGTAAGATTATCTTGTTCGATGCACTTGAAGAGAGTAAGCAGCCCCTAATTTGTAAGCATAAAGGAGAGCAAATGCTTGGAGAGCTTCTCTTGAGTTATGGCTGATGTGGTGTTTGTGGAGGTAAATGATGGGAATGATCCCGACACTATGGAATTGATCCTGACAATTGCTTAGTTGTATCTCTTTTGTGTACTTCCTACATATGTGGCTAACACCTCATTTTTTGATTTATTAAAAATTCTTACTGATAAGAAAGAAGGAAAAATATATCCCACAGATTAATTGTACCACTGCTATGTAACCTTAAAGATCACTTTATCATTCTAGAAGGAGTAGCTCTTGAATAGCAATATAAAAACATGTAGGCTCCGTTTGGATACAAGAAGTGTTTCATCTTACTCATCTCATTATTACAACTTTTCTAAATTTACACACAAAATATAATAAATAATTTAACTTTTTCAAATCTCAAAACAATAATAATATTAAAAAATAATATTCTAACAATATTTTATTCAATTTTCAACTTTCATCTCAACTCATTATCCAAATGGCACCTTAGCCTCTTTTTGCTCAGACCTTTCTACGTTTTGCCTTTTGATTTCTAGAAAGCAACCCTATGTATCATAATAATAATTCCAGAAAGCACCCTTTTATATAAAGTGAAATTAACTGAAGCAAAAATTTGTTTGGTAACTTTGTCAAATAACATTTGAAAGCTGCTCATGTACTACCATTCAAGATGCACAAGTACCATCCGTATGAAAGCAAGATCTTTAGAAGTAACATTTCAGGTGCTACCAAAAGTGCTTAAGATTTGCCTACTTTAGAGCATGAAACCATAAAGAAATATGGTTTAGCAGATATGTTACTTAGCACATATCGCTTGAAACAAAGCTGCCATAGAAACTTGCTTCTGCATGCGCCTGGTCTTTTCTTGTACATGTATTCACTGGCCTTGGACATTTTCAGCCTTTCTCATTCTCTAATGTAGCTTGTACACAGTTGAAATCATTTAAAAAGCTTTCTTGCTTAACTTATAGAATCTTTGAGGGCTCTACTTATACAATCGTTTAAGACTGAATTGATTTGGGCATATCCAATCTTTGAGGGCTCTATTTCTCTGTTTCGAAGCTGTCTCGGGTTTAGAGTTAATCTCTCAAACTTTGAATTGGTACCCGTGGGGACTTTCCCCGAAGCGGTGACTCTAGCCTCTCGCTTGGGATGTAAGGCATCTTTTCAACCCCTAAAGTATCTTGGCTTGTCCCTGGGCGCTTCCTTTAAATCAGAGCGGATTTGGAATGTTGTGATTGAAAAGGTGGAGCGCAAATTGGCATCTTGGAAGAGGTTGTATTTGTCTAAAGGTGGTAGGCTCACTTTGATTAAAAGTACTTTTTCTAACCTACCCACCTATTTTTTGTCCTTGCTCCCGCTCCAAGCAAGGCAACAACCGTATTGAGAAGCTACAATGCGACTTCTTGTAGAGTGGATTGGGGGACTAGTTCAAATTTCATTTGTTCAATTGTTTCAATCCAATTTCTAGGGGTGAATTGGGGATTCATAACTTGATGAAGTTCAACCAAGCCCTATTGGGTAAATGGTTGTGGCGGTACCAACACGAAAGGGGGCCCCTGTGGAAATCTGTTATAGATGCACAAGTTGGGAGGCTTGGGGTGAATGGTGCTCGAATGAGATATGGGGTGGGTTTGTGAAAATACATTAGAAAGGGTTGGGAGACATTCCAAAGACATGCACATTGTAGCGGGTGATGATTCTCATGTCAAATTTTGGTATGACAAATGGTGTGGTGAACGAAGCCTCCAAGACACTTTCCCTGCTATATTTAGGCTCCGTTTGGATACAAAAATGGTTTCATCTTATCTCATCATTATAATGTTTTCAAATTCTCACACAAAATATAATATACAATTCAATTTTTTCAAATCCTAAAACAATAATAATGTTAAAAAATAATATTCTAACAATATTTTATTCAACTTTCATCTAAAACCATCTCATCTTACCTCACTATTCAAACCGGGCCTTAAGCTCGCACAAGCAAAAGATGTAGCAATAGCGGACCTCTTGGCCTTTTCTAGTGGCTCCCCTCAATGAAATGTTGATTTCACTAGGGCAGCCCAAGACTGGGAGTTGGAGGCTATCACAGAGTTCAATGCAGCACTGTATTCTGTAAGTATGACTACTTGTACCGTAGATAAGATGATTTGGAGCCCTTCCAAGAAAGGTAAATTCACAGTCAGATCATTTCACAAAGTTTTAACGAGCCTAGACATGCCCACATTCCCATGGAAGAGTATTGGTAGACGAAAGATCCTTCAAAAGCATCTTTTGTTGTTTGGACAACATCCCTGGAAAAAATTCTCACACAAATAATTTAAAGAAATGTCGGGTAATAGTGTTGGACTGGTGTTGCATGTGTAAGAAGAATGGTGAATTAGTAGATCATCTGCTTCTACATTGCGAGGTGGCTATGACCACGTGGGATGTTTTTTTTGCAAGAATTGGATTATCATGGGTCATGCTTCTTAGAGTGGTGGATTTTCTAGTAAGCTGGAGAGGCCACCGAGGTAATTCACAAGTTGCAGCAATCTGGAAAATGGGTCCTATACGTATGTGTTGGTGTATTTGGCTGGAGCGAAATGATAGAAGCTTCGAAAACCACGAGAGAACAATGGAGGAGTTGGATGTTATCTTCTTTAAAACATTGTTCTTATGGGTGGGGGCCATTGTGTGTAACAGACTAAATGTCCATGACTTTTTATTATCAGTTGTAAACTCTAGTTTAGTACTTCTCATGTATACTTCCTGGGCACTTGGGTTTTGTCTTTTTTTATGAATAAAACTTCTTGATTACCGATAAAAAAAAAACTTATACAATGCAGATAGTTGGGATGGCCAATATGTTGAGAATATTACATGAATGAATATTTAAGCAGATGCTAAAGGAGTTGACCTATAATACTGTGAACAGAATATCCATTTTAGAAAATCAGAAATCAAGCAGAAACACCAAGGAAATTTATTTTGTTCATTTGACATGTTCTATTTGTTCAACCTATATGAAAAATATAGAAGGATATAAAGCAAAGCCTGTTTTTCAACATTGAAAGAAAAAAAAATTCTCAGTGCATTTTTGTTCTTTATACACAAATGACCTTGGGCTAGTTGGTCCTGTTTGTAGCAATTGTTTGCCAGTGAAACTTGAGCTCCTTTGTTGATCTGGTCATTTTTCTGTATATTGCCCATAGAATCTACTTGCTTGCTTCTACCCTGCATCTTGTGTCAGGTGGCAAATTGACTTGGTGGAATGGGGATAGGCCTTTAGGTTCAAAACTAGAGAAACAGAGAGAGAGGATCTATTTAGTATTTTTACTTATTTCTTGTGCATATATGGGTATATATTAATGATCTATCTAGAGGTTTTGTTTCAGGGGTTGCAAGCAAGAATGTCTCTGAAGTAACCACATTGCCGGCTGGGGTATCAAACATTAACAAATTGGAATCTAAGGGTCAGGGTCAGATTAAGTTGGAAAGATCAAAAACTGAGAGGCAAAGACATAACAACATACGTGCTGAAGAGGCAGCACAAATTTTTGATGCCAATGTCCCTGTCCAGAAGAAGGTGAACTTCTTATTATGTTGCTTGATTTACGGTTTCCTACATAGCATTACCTAGGTCTTTATTAAATTTTCAAACTGTGCAGCTAAAACTGTTGAACAGAATGGCTACTGTAAAAGATGATGGAACTGTGGAATTTGAAGTTGCTGCAGATGTTGAGCCACAAATGCTTGCTGCTGGATCTATTGATGCTTGCAATGAGGCTGTGGATGATGAGACTTTAGATGCAACCGAACTTCCGTACATACCACCATTGCAAATAGTAATGCTTATTGTTGGGACTCGCGGGGATGTTCAGCCGTTTGTTGCAATCGGCAAACGTTTGCAGGTTTTGAAACTTGTCTAATCTTCACAAACTTATTTTCCTATTCGAATTTATGCATGGGTAGTAATTCAAGCTTTTGACCTTAATGTTTACTTTTTACATGATTATGTTTCATCTACAAGAGTGGTGCAGAATATAAGCTGCAAATGCAAGTCAGGTTCAATCTTTGTGATTTTCTAGGCTATACAAGTCGTAGCTTATGTGCATATCTTTTTAGGCAATAACTGAAAAGATACATACCAAAGGTGAGATTTAACCCAACTCATGTGTCTTATCTCACCCTTTTTTGTCCTTTATAAAGGATATGTCATAGGATTCTAGCTTGTAACTATAGTATACTAAATATTTCTTCTGACAAGGGTGTGGCGGTAGGGATGGACCGAAAGGGAGGGGTACTCTTTGTTTCCATGAAGCCTAAGATCCTATCTTGGAATGTACGGGGGCTTAACGATCGCAATAAACGCATTCGTATAAAATCGTTATTGCGCATGTGGAAGGTTGATGTGGTGTGTTTTCAGGAAACAAAGATGGAGGTTATTGATGGAAGTATTGTTCGTAGTTTATGGCAGTGTCCGTATGTGGTTTGTTCGTACTTGGCCTCTTTGGGAGCATCAGGTTGTGTGTTGTTAATGCGGGATAAAAGAGTAATTGAGGCGGTCGAGGAGTGTGTTGGAGACTACTCAGTCGCTAGTTGTTTTACAAATGTTGTTGACGGGTGGGAGTGGGATTTTGTAGGCATTTATGGGCCGAATGGGGTTAGTGATAGTAGAAGGCTATGGGAGGAGTTGGCGGGCTTTCTTTATGGAAAGTGCCGTGGTGTATGGGTGGAGACTTTAATAGTACTTGATATCCTAGTGAGAGATCGAGGAATTATTGTGATCCTGTGGCTATGGAGGATTTCGCGGAGTTCATTTTTGACTTGGACCCCATGGATCTCCCACTTGTTGGGGGTGAACTCACTTGGTCAAATAGCTGGGGTTGGTCGAGATTGGATAGATTCATTGTCTCTCCTTCGTGGGAGGCAATATGTCAGAAGAGGCTGCCTTGAGTTAGCTTAGATCACTTCCCTATTCTGCTAGATTGTGGAGGCATTCATGGGGGTCGCTGGTACTTCAAATTTGAAAATATGTGGCTAGCAACTGATGGTTTTGAAGAGAGGGTGCGGGCTTGGTGGTCATCGTATCAGTTTGAAGGCACTCGTAGTTTTATTCTTGCCGGTAAGCTTAAGGCCTTGAAGCAGGACCTAAAGAAGTGGAATTTAGAGGTTTTTGGCAACATTGAAAACCAAAAGACTACCCTTTTGGAGGAGTGACAGGAGTTAAAGGGAAAGGTATTGATGGGAGACACCTTGGAGGAGGTATTATTGAGGAAGAGTTCGGTTGTGACTAATTTGGAGAGGCTATTGTTGGCGGAGGAGACTTCATGGCGACAAAAATCCAGGGCCCGCCCTTTAGCTCAAAGAAGGTGATAAATGTACGACATTTTTCCATAAAGTGGCTAATTCACATTAGTGTAGCAATGCTATTGAGACACTTCACACAGGTACTCAAGTGATCTCTTCCCCCTCCGATTTAGAAAATCATATTGTGCATTACGAGAACCTTTTCACGGAACCGGCTTGTTGAAGGCCGAAGCTTGATAATTTGTTGTTTGAGGTAATTGATTCGCAGAGTGCAAGCTACTTGGAGAGGCCTTTTGATGAAGATGAAATTTATAAGGACAAAGCACCGGGTCTTGATGGTTTTTCGATGGGATTCTTTCAAAAATGTTGGGATATTGTGAAAGGGGATATGTTGCAGGTTTTCCATGAATTCACTCTTTTAAAAAGTTTGAAAAATGCCTTAATGCGACGTTCATTGCTCTCATTCCAAAGAAGCATGGGGTTACGACAATTGAGGAGTTTCGTCCTATAAGAGTGGTGACAGGGTATACAAGATCATCTCGAAGGTTCTTGCTAGTCAATTAAGTCCAATGTTGGAACAAATTATTTCCAAGCCTCAAAACGCATTTATTCATGGGAGACAAATCCTTGACTTGGTTCTTATTGCAAATAAGTGCTTGGATCACAGAATGCGGGAGGGAGTTCCAGGCATCCTTTGCAAGCTTGACATGGAAAAGACTTATGATCATGTGAATTGGGAGTTTCTCTTATATTTGCTCGGGAGGTGTGGTTTTGGTGACAGGTGGATCTCATGGATTCAACATTGTGTTTCCACTGCCCGCTTCTCGGTACTAGTCAATGGCACTCCTGCTGGTTTTTTTGCCTATTCTTGTGGTTTGAGACAAGGAGATCCTTTATCCCCTCTTCTGTTTGTTATAGTTATGGATGCACTTGGCCGGATGGTGAAGGCTGCGGTTGGAGGAGGGTTCCTATCTGGGTTCCAGGTGGGTAATGGCACTAATGACTCTATTATCATCTCACATCTCCTATTTGCAGATGATACTTTACTTTTTTCTGAAGCGAACCATAGTCAGATTAAATCGCTTCGAGCACTGTTATTATGTTTTGAAGTAGTGTCGGGGCTTAAGGTGAATCTTGGTAAGTCCGAGATGGTTGCGGTGGGTGTGGTGCCCAACATCAATAGCTTAGCAAGCCTTTTGGATTGTAAGGCGTCTTTGTTGCCTATGAAATATTTGGGCTTTCCGTTGGGTGCAACATTTAAGGCTAGAGCTATTTGAGATGGGATAGTGGAGAAGGTAGAGAAAAGGTTGGCGGGTTGGAAAAGGGTGTATTTATCGAAAGGGGGTCGACGTCTCACTTTAATAAAGAGTACCCTAACTAATCTCCCCACCTATTTTTTTTTATCTTTGTTTCCTTTGCCGGCAGGGGTGGCGAGTAGGATTGAGAAACTCTTCCGGGCGCTCGTATGGGGGGCACGGGGGAGGAAAAGAAATTCCATCTTGTTAATTGGCCTACCGTATGTTCCCCAATCTCGAATGGGGGCTTGAAAGTGTGCAATTTGAGAACATTCAATAAAACTTCATTGGAGAAATGGTTATGGAGATACCACTTGGAGGGGGAGTCGTTGTGGAAGGAGATTGTTGATGCTAGACACGGAAGTGCTTTNGGCGGGATGTGTGGTGTTGAGATTGCGTTCTAGATAGGGTTTTTCCAGCCTTCTATCATATTGCTGCTAGTAGGGATGCTTTAGAATCGGATGTGCGGTTATCTTCCCACGGCTCTTACAATGGAATGTCCTTTTTAATAGGGACTTTCATGATTGGGAAATGCCCATGTTTCAGATTTTTCAGATTGATATACTCCATGGGACACCTCACGGCACAACGAGATAGAATGCAGTGGAGGCTCAATGACAGTAAGAAATGTACAGTCAGGGTGTATTACAAAATATTGACATCACAAGCTAACACTCTCTTCCCTTAGAAGAATATTTGGAGGTCTTGTGTGCCCCTTAAAGTATCTTTCTTTGTATGGACTGCTGCCTTGGGAAGATTTTAATCACGGATAATTTGAGGAAGAGGGGATGAGTTGTGATGGATTGGTGCTATATGTGTAAAAAGAGTGGAGAATTAGTGAATCATCCCTTATTGTACTATGAGGTGGAAAGGGTGCTCTGGGATGAGATCTTTAGAAGGGTTGATATTGCTTGGGTAATGCCATTGAGGGTGGTGGATTTATTGGGCAGTTGGAAAATGATTTAAGGTTGTTCCCAAGTGGCGGTAGTGTGGAAGATGATTCCATTGTGCATTATGTGATGTCTTTGGTCGGAAATGAATGAATCATGTTTTGAAGACAAGGAGCTCACAACGGCGGAGCTGCAGAATTTTTTTTATACACACTTTAATGCTTTGGTTTTCAGCTATTTAAATGGGAACAATGTGCATGACTTTTTGTCTTTAATTTACTGTTCATAGAATGTATTTATGTGTCCTTTTGTATATCTCCTGTGTACACGGGCTATGCTTATTCCATTCTTATTTATAAAATTTATCTATTACTTATTAATTTCTTTTTGCTTTTGACAAACAAAGAAAAAAAAAAACAAAAGGTACACATTTGTTTTGCTGGTTTTGAAGCTTTTTTAAACGTGTGAGCACTATATGATAATGTTTTCATTATAGTGTATTGGCCAATTTGCACGTTACCCAACTGTTCACGGATGTTGCACATTAAACGATAGTAAATGAGTTTTAGTTTGAGGTCATTGTTAAATGCAATAGAGCTCATGGGTCAGCATTTTTCTTTATTCCTTCTAATCATTATCACGATAGAAAGGATGAGGCTTAAGCAGGCTAGTTATAATGATGGATGCAATTGCCTCCTTCAAGGAAGAAGGCAATTACTAGGTCCATGAAGAATGAGCAACAAGAAACAAAATGAAAAGAAGAAGAAGAAGAAGAATAAAGAAATGGGGTAACTGAGAGCTACAGATATGAAGACTTCGTTCACTTGTCTTTAGCGGGGACATGCAATTAAGTGCTAATAGGATTTATTTTTCTTGGAATTAGGTAATCTTTTCTGTAAAAAGATAATACATTTTTGGGAGAATAAGAAATTTGGTGGGGTTTGGATTGGATGTCTTGTGTGGACATGGTCAGTAGACACATGATACAATGAAACGAGGACGGACAGAAACTAACTTACATGGAAGGTATGTGTTACAGTGATGGTGATGTAATGCCCCAAGGGAGGCCCAAGCTACATCTGCGCCTATACTTTAAAAGGATTAGTCAATCATACATTTGGAGCTCCATTGGAACCACTATAAAGAGCAAGAGCTTCTCCTTCCCAAGCAATGTGGATCCCATACACCACCTATTTATATCATCTAGAATGGAGTATCTCCCCTCTTTTAAATTCCCGACATTCTCTTCGGGCATGTTTGTCGTAGGTAGCATGACTCAAGTCCCACGTTTTTGGTTGTGATAGATTTTGATACCATTTGTAATGCCCTAAGGGAGGCCCAAGCCACATTTGGGCCTATACTCCAAAATGACCTGTCAATGATACAGTTGGAGCTCCATTGGAACTATTATAAAGAGCAAGAACTTCTCATTCACAAGTAATGTGCGATCTCATACACCACCTATCTTTATCATTTAGAATGGGGTATCACAGGTGATGATACTTACTCACATTGTGATGCAATTGCTAATTATCAAGTCCACTTATGCAGTAGAGTAATGATGAAACTAGAAAAACTAAAAGTGATCCAGAGTACCTAATCCCTAAATATCTCTCTATTACTCTAAAAATGTGACTTTGAAATTAATTATACTAGAGTACATCTTTTGTATTGTGTGGGACCTACGATAATTTTCATCTAGAGTCTATTTTATTGAACTTCTTTTGTCAATTGATATTCTAGCCCAACCCATAACAACCATCCAAACTTAATAAGTCCATTCAGTGGTGCCCCTAGTGGTAATATACATTGGCAAATGAATCTTGAACTCTCCCCTTTCTTAAAGATGTATCTTGGGGGCTAACATCATCCAATTAGACCAAGGTTCTTACACCTACAGGTTGCTAGACCACCATATGATGGATGGAACTAAAAGTAATGACATTTCACTTATCAAAGATATGGAGAAACATTTCGATGTTTGGATTTATATGTGTGCATATTTGTCTATATTTTTTGTATTTATATCTACATAAATGTTAGCCATTCAAGATAGTACCAAGGGTAATTCGAGTCCATTTACAAGAGTATTTTGCATGCAGGACTATGGCCATCGTGTTAGACTAGCAACTCATTCAAATTTCAAAGATTTTGTCTTGACTGCTGGGTTGGAGTTTTACCCTCTAGGCGGAGATCCAAAAGTTCTTGCTGGTTGTATGTACCTAAGCGCCATTTATTTTGGAATTATCTGGGTGATCTCTTTTGATCTAATGATGACTATGCTTTCTTGTCAAATTAGTTTCTTATCTCTGATTGACAAGCACTGGTTTAATTGCTTTCACTGAGTGTTGATGCATAAATGGTTTTGATGGTGCTCTTGTGGTGTAGTCGAGGCATGCTCTTGTGGTGTAGTTGAGGCGTGCTCTTATGGTGCTTTCAAGTTCGTCGTAGCTAAAATGAAAAAAGTTCACCGTACCATCGCTCCTTTTTAAATAAGATACATGTTTGGTTTTTTAGATTGCTTTTTATGCTCATTAGGAATATGTCACCATGAATAAGCAGAGTATATAAACAAATAAAACATAACTAACAGAAATGAATTAGCAAAGTTCAGACTTCAGAGGCTATGCTGCGTGTCAAAATAAACAGTGCTGTTGCTTTTCATGAAATATGTTATATGGTTTTCTCAGCCATGGAATATTGAGACTTTTGTGTCTTTCACTTGTTCTGGTTGTGAATGGGTACTTGATCCTTTCCTCTGCCAAATAGTTTGGTACGTGAATGTGTGTATGTTTTTACCTAGTTACTTGTCTCTGGTTCTTTTTTTACCCCCATCTCTCTCTCTCTCTCTCTCTCTTCTCCCCCCTTATTTCCTTGTTTTGAATCTGTTTTAATTCTTTTTATGGATTTTTTCACACATTAGTTTTGCATGCTAAAGTAATAATTAGTTTTGATAACTAGTAATCACTTCAACAAAATTAAAAGAGGGCAAAGCCAAAGCACATGGGGTGTATGGTCCATCAATAAACTACAGAAAAGAAAGTGGAAAGTTAAATTTGGATGAAAGAAAATGAAAGTCAGATTCAAACTTAGGTCCTGAAGTCGAATCTTTGGCTAAAATTATAATTATTTGCTTAATATTTTCAGGTTTATACAATCTACTCTTAAGATATTGATTATGAGCTCTCCCCTATAAAAAAAAGTTCTATGGTACCTATAAAAAGATCCATTATGAGCTCCTTCTCCCCCCCCCCCCCCCCCNACTGATGATAGGATTATCATTTTCATCATTCTTTATGATTCATTTATTATCGTTTATTCTTTACCTTGGCAAGTTGAAAGAATTTTTTTTACTCTACTGATTCCGGATTTCATTTCTTAAACAGATATGGTTAAAAATAAAGGGTTCTTGCCATCAGGGCCTTCTGAGATTCCTGTTCAACGAAATCAAATGAAGGAAATTATTTATTCTTTACTTCCAGCTTGTAAAGACCCTGATATGGATTGTGGTATCCCCTTTAATGCGGATGCAATTATTGCGAACCCCCCAGCATATGGTTAGATCTCGTCACTGTGGTATTTGTTGTACCTTTTCATGTATGATGAATATTCATTTCTTCCTTTGAGTAAGCATTATGAAATGTTATTTCGATAACTAATAATTTTTCTTTTTACTTAGTCTAAGGGAAGAAACTAATGCTTATCATACTTGTAAAGTAGAGAATGTTTTGGTAAATAGGGCCAAACAAGAGGTTTGCATAAGAATTACCATATAAAATTCTGGCTTTGCCTATTTCATTCGTATCAATAAAATTTTCATTTTACTTATAAAAAAAAAAATACCATATAAAATTCTGTTTTTGCATTTAGTTCAGAAGCAATTCTGACGTAGTTCTTAATCAGTTTTGATATCAATTAATTGGTTGTTTAGAAGTAAAAGGTAAATAAATTTGGCAAGAAAGTGAATAAATCATTATGATTGTTTAGTGCTTAATTGGTTGTCGAGGTTGTATTTCTTTGGAAGTCAAGGAGTTGCAAGTATTTCCTTAGCTTCTTGGTGATGGGGGATGCTTTTCAGAATGAACTTGGTGGGAAGGGCTTAGTAAGTTAGTAACTAGTTAAATGAAAGAAGATTCACTTAGTGGATACATGCTTTTAGTGTATCATAAATTATCCAACCATCCCATTTCATTAATTTTAGCCATACTACATTTTTGATTGCACTTTCATATTTGTTTTTGTGGTAGTGAGAAATACTACTATGGTATTACAAGCAAAATACTCTATGGTGACAATTATTTGTTGAAAAAATTGCGGATTTCAATGACAATTTTTGTGGATGAAGCTATAGATTTGAAAGACCTTTTGAAGACAATTTTCCTCGGAGTGCAAGTTGGTTGGAAAGACCTTTTGAAGAAATTGAGAACTATCAGGTGATTGTTGGAATGGTGAAAGATAAAGGTCCGGGTCCAAATGGTTTTTCTATGGGATTCTTCCAAGCTTGTTGGGATGTTGTGAAAGAGGATGTGATGCGGGTTTTTCTTGAGTTTTAAGAAGTTTGAGAAATGCCTTAATGCGACTTTTATCGCTCTCATCCTGAAGAAACATGAGGCTATGGAAGTTAAGGATTTTCGTCCTGTAAGTCTTGTGAGTGGGATTTACAAGATTATTTCGAAAGTTCTAGCTAATCGTTTGAGTACAGTTATGGATCAAATTGTTTCTAAGCCTCAAAACGCCTTTCAGGAGAGACAAATTCTTGATTCCGTCCTCATAGTCAATGAATGCTTAGATAATAGATTGAGGGAGGGAGTTCTAGGTATATGATCATGTAAATTGGGTATTCCTTTTTTATAAGCTAAGGAGATGTGGCTTTGTCGATAGGTGGATTTTGTGGACTCAGCATTGTGTAACTACCGCTTGTTTCTTAGTGCTAGTAAATGGCACTTCTATTGGATTTTTTAACAGTTCTTGTGGCCTGAGGCAAGGGGATATGTTATCTCCCTTTCTCTTTGTTATTGTTATGGAGACACTTGGTCGGATGGTGGAGGCTGCTGTTGGGGGAGGCTTTTTATCCGGATTCTCGGTGGGAAATGGTATTAATGGTTCCAACATAATTTTCCACCTCCTTTTCGTAGATGATACCCTCATTTTTTGTGAGGCAGATCGTGGCCAGATTCAAGCTTTAAGGGCACCTTTGTTATGCTTTGAAGTTGTGTTGGGTCTCAAGGTTGACCTTGGTAAGTCCGAGATGATTCCGATGGGTGTGGTGCGTTGTATTAATAGTTTGGCGAGTCATTTGGGTTGCAAAGTGGCCTCCTTGCCTATGAAATACTTGGGTCTTCCATTGGGGGCGACTTTTAAGGTTAAAGTCATTTGGGATGAGGTTGTTGAGAAAGTTGAGACAAGGTTGGCGGGGTGGAAACGGATGTATTTATTGAAAGGGGGTAGACTCACTTTAATTAAGAGTATTCTTTTCAACCTCCCCATTGATTTTTTATCCTTATTCCCTTTGCCGGCAAGGGTGGCCAATAGAATTGAGAAGTTATTTCGAGCTATCTTGTGAGGTGGTGTGGGGGAGGAAACTAAATTCCGTCTTGTTAATTGGAATAAAGTTTGTTCTTCAATTTCTAGTGGAGGCTTGGGGCTTCGCAATTTGAGGACATTCAATAAAGCCGTTTTGGGGAAATGGTGATGGAGGTACCACTTGGAGGGAGATTTGCTTTGGAAGGAGGTTATTGATCGTAGATATGGAAGTGCTTGGGGGGTTGGCGTTCTAATGAAATGAGGGGGGTGTATGGTGTGGGCTTATGGAAATTCATTAGGAGGGGTTGGAAGAGTTTTGCCACTCATTTGTTTTGTGGCCAGTGAGGTCTCTAGAATCAGATTTTGGCATGACGTTTGGTGTGGAGATCGTGCTCTCTATAGGGCTTTCCCAACTCTCTATCGCATGGCTGCGAATTAGGATGCTTTTGTGTCAGATCTATTGGCACTTTCCCATGGCTCTCACCAGTGGGATGTTCTATTTAATAGGGACATTCATGATTGGGAAATGGATATTGTTTCTGAATTTTTCAATCTTATATATTCTACAGGATGGCCAACAATTCATGGGGATTGGTTGCAGTGGAGGCCCAACCGGAGCAAATGGTTTATAGTGAGATCTTATTACAAGATGTTGGCATCACATGGTAATGTTCCTTTCCTGAGGAAGAGCATTTGGGTCCCATGTGCCCTCTAAAGTAGCTTTCTTTGTATGGACTGCCTCTCTTGGGAATATCTTGACCACAAATAATTTAAGGAAGCAAGGTCTCATAGTTATGGATTGGTGCTATTTGTGCAAGAAAGATGGGAATCAGTGGATCATTTATTACTGCATTGTGAGATGACAAGAGTGTTGTGGGGTGAGGTCTTTAGGAGAATTGGGGTGGCTTGGGTTATGCCTTTGAGGGTGGTGGATTTATTAGCCTCCTAGAAGAATATTCAAGGCTGCCCCCAAGTGGCTGCAGTTTGGAAGATGATTCCTTTGTGCATTATGTGGTATATCTGGATGGAAATGAATGATCGGTGCTTTGAAGATAGGGAGCGCACGATGGAGGAACTTCGAAACTTCTTTGTACACACCTTATTGCTTTGGTTTTCAACCATTGTGCTTAATGGAACTAGTGTTCATGATTTTTTGTCTTTAATTTGTAGGGGTTGGCTCCGACTCTGACCGAGTTGGAATGTTGACCTCCGACCTCCGACCTCCGACTTCGATTCTGATTGGAGTTGGAGTTCAGCTTTGATCGGAATTTGGAGCTCGGAGTTGGAGCTTGAAGCTCCGATCGGAATAGAAAATGGGCTTTTTCAGGCCCAGTTGCCCTACTGAAAAAATGGGCTCCGATCAGCTCAATATCAATCCCTGTTTAATAATTAAAAAAAATCTAAAATTCTATAAAAATTAAGTTAAAAAGCTAAAATTTAGATACAATAATTAAATCAAACTATAAATCGCAAACCATAAATTTAAATTTAAAACTACAAATCACAATAAATTTAAATTTATAGTACCAAAATATTGAATAATATCATAGATTTCATTCAAATATGAAATAGCCACAATGCCCTGCCTCAGTTTTGACAGTCCATCCATTTGAGTCAATGACTCGATAGTGATTTTCAATTTTCCTGCATGAAGTTTTAACTTTTATTGATCAGATGTACTATCTTTTCTTTAGTCATTTAACTATAGATTCCTAAACCATCAGCCAAGTGATATTATGAACTCACCTCTATCTTTAACTCTGATGAGTTTTGCATGATGGTAATCATCCCACGGTGTGTCGGTCTCAAGACTCTCAGTCATCCATAATTAGTCTGGGATTCACAGCTAAGTCTACCAAATCATATAAATTATAAATTAAATAATAAAAACATTAAAATTATGTAAATAATCATTTAAAATTATAAAATTACTTGATTCAAGCCTATAGCTCTCTGCATCAATGGTATCTACTCCAATGGGCATTGAACTTATCCAGTTTTGTGTGCAAATGAGGGCCTCAATGGTGGTCGGAGACAATGAACTCTACTAACATCAACGACACGACTTCCGGTGCCAAATGCAGACTGAGAGGCAACTCTAGTGATAGGAGTGGCTAGTACATCCCTGGTTATTCGGGAAAGGATTGGAAACTTGCCAGAATATACCTTCCACCAAGTTAATATATGGAATGTATAACTAGGTGTCTCGACATTTTCCATAAAGTAACGCACAACCTCAGACTTATACTACATAATATTTCTCGATGCACGGTTTTGATGATACCATCATAGCCGCAATAAATTTGAACTTTGTGCATGTATGTTATCCCAAGAAGATGTCGAGCTGGTCGGTCGAGAGGAGCTACCACCTTCAGTTGAACATTGACCACTGCTATTGTAATGGCTATGTAAATCATCAATATCACATTTAAGCGATCTAATAAACTTTTCAGCGTCCTCATCACTGAAGATGTCCCTAATACAATCCTCTACAATCGCTAACTTATATCGGGGGTCAAGGATCGGCCTCAACATTCATCAACTTCTCCTAATTAAGCATATCAACGTCTTTTAGATCTATTGGGACTTGACTACTTGCACAGGAGGTAGCTGCTCTAGATGAGGGTCTACGACCTAAAGTACCAGTTGGTGACGCTAACGATTGTGTGTCATCCTCTTGTGGAGAATCGTAGTAAGAATGAGATGGTGTAGTATCCATAATTTGAGCAAATAATCTGAAACAATTAACAAACAATCATCATTTTAAATGTTATGATAATTATTTACAAATTGGAAACACATTTAAAAGGAAAAAACATGTGTCTAGCCGTGTTTGTGGTTTTAAAAATACATAAAATACAAAAAAAATGAACGTCTGCTCGAGCCACACTCGAGCAAACAATTTGTGTGATGTTCGCTCGAGCCACACTTGAGTGAAGGCTCGATCAAACAATCTGTGTGATGTCGCTCGAGCCACACTCGAGCAAACAATCTGTGTGATGTTTGCTCGAGCCACACTCGAGTGAACGTCACCTGGAACAAAAAACCTGATTTTTACAAAACCTAAATCTCTCAATTCTTAAATTTAATAGCCTAAAAACCGAAATCGTTGAAATGAAAACAACCAAGAAGTTGAAATGAACAACAAATCATACACATTTCACCCCTTTTAATTTCTGGTTCCTAGAATGTATTTAGGTGTTCTTTTGTATACTTCCTTTGTACACGGGTTTTGCCTACTTCATTTGTATCAATAAAACTTTCATTTTACTTATAAATAAAAAAACAATTAGGTTGAATTTTGGATGAATTGCCCTAGAAGACACAAAACTTCCCAACTTTTTAAGTTCTGACTTTTAAACTTTTACTTTCAGAATAGTTTGAATTTGAAGCCAAGTTTGTTTACCCAACCATCATCCTGACTGATTTTTGGTTGCATTTCAAAATGCTTTAACTGAAATTTGCAAACTTTGAAACGTAATTGTAAATTCTTGATTGTGCTGAAGGTAAGCTAGGCTAAAGCTTGTATATTCTGTCATCACTTGGGATTTGATTGTGGTAGCACCTGATCATAATTCTGATACACTTTATTGCACTTGAGATTTTGTTTCCTTGTTTCCTATTCTCCTAGTAACCATCACAATACTTCTTTAGGGCATATCCATGTGGCAGAGGCACTAAAAGTACCGATTCATATATTTTTCACGATGCCATGGACGTAAGTCTTGTCTTGGTAATGGAATCTTATTAAGTATTCTCTAGTTTCAAGTACATTTACATGTATAGTTCTATTCACGCTTTGTAATATTGCTTATGGAGAATTTTGAACTGCCTTGCGTATGTTTTCCTTTTCCAATACCAGGCCAACCAGTGAATTTCCACATCCTTTATCCCGTGTTAAGCAGCAATCTGGATATAGGGTGAGTCTATTGTTTTCCCTCTTTCTTTTGTTTTTCTTTCCTGCCTAATTTATACTGTAGCTTCTCGGCCTCTTCCAGCTTTGGTAATTTCTAGTTAACTTTTCGGCTCTGTGCAGTCTATTGATCCCTTTCTTTCTGTTGTTTTTCTTTCCTGTCTAATTTGTTTGGTAGCTTCTATGCCTCTTCCAGCTCTGGTAATTTCTAGTTAACTTTTGGCATCATGCTTTAATTTTTTTTTCAGCTGTCATATCAAATTGTTGACTCCTTAATTTGGCTTGGGATTCGCGACATGATTAATGATGTTAGGAAGAAAAAGCTGAAGCTTCGTCCTGTAACATATTTAAGTGGTTCACAAGGCTCTGATTCTGATATCCCACATGGATATATTTGGAGTCCTCACCTAGTTCCTAAACCAAAAGGTGGTTGCTTTTTATTTCAATCATATCTTTGGAGTCCTTTCTTAGTTCCAGGATTTTCTTGATCTCTCTTGTGTTTCTCTACTTTGGTGTGTTTGTCAGTTTGATGTATACTCTCTGTTTACGCTAATATTACCTTTGTTTCTTTTTTAATTATCATTCATACAACTTTTCCCATCGAAGAAATTTATATGGAATCCATCTGTACCATGTCAGGTACAGCACATAATTTTTTATTCATTGAGCCCATGAAGATTGTAGCACCATGTGGTTTTCGATCCTGTTTTTTAAGTGCATATTTTCCCATATCTCTGTCTGAAGGTTACCTTGTCAATTACAGCTATAAGAATCAGAGGTTTCGATGTTTTGTGAATCTGATTTGATATAAAAAGGAGTTGGGTTTGGGCAGAGTTGCCTGGGGCTGAGAGGATGCCTCTCCTTTAGTCTGCACTCTTGTGCCATTGGCATTTACTATTCTAGTGTTCTCCTGTAGTATTGGTCCATTTGATTAGTTTCTCCGGGAATGTAAGTGGATCATTGTATCTCTAGAAGACAGCTAAATCCGCTGGAAATGCATGTTCTTACACTTCTTTTTTTTTCCTGGAAAAAAGCATATTCTTACTCAAGCAACCTCTCACTTTCGTTTTTAAATCATTTTTCCTATTCCTTTTGATTTTATTGTTATCTTCTTCCTTGTTTAAGTGAGACAGCACTTTGCTTGAAACAACATATTGTGCATCATTGTTCCAAAATGGGCATCATCCTTGCAAAATTGGCAGTCCTTAGTTTTGACAGTGAATTTATGTTGTTCTTTTACCTTTTGGCTTGCAGATTGGGGGCCTAAGGTTGATGTGGTTGGATTTTGTTTCCTTGATCTTGCATCAAACTATGAACCTCCTGAACCGCTCGTAAAATGGCTTGAAGCTGGTGAAAAGCCTGTTTACATTGGATTTGGCAGCCTTGTGAGTTTTTCTTCTTATTTCTCTCATTTATATATACTTACCCTGTAGTGTTTCCTATATATTAAAGCTTAAGATTTTATCAACAGTTGAGAGGTGAATCTTTCGAAATTCTCTATCCATGTTAGGATTTATAACAAATTAACCAAGTCATTGAATGGCTGACTTGTTAAAAACACTGTTAATTTGTTGAGAACCACATTGAAAACAAGGATATTATTAACTATATTTTAAGGACCCCATGTACCTGGGCTATGCCTAGTTTTCATCAATAAAATTCTTACTTACTGATTAATAAATTATCTTTTAAGGACACTAATTCCAAATGATGGTTTTCCATCTCCAATCTAAAACTTATCATTTCCCTTCAAAATTATGGTTGTGGAAGAAATGAAGAGACTAGGAGAAAGATATTGAAAAATCAAGCATAATGGGTTTTAAAGAATATAGATGTGTGTATATATATATATATATATTATATGTTTAAGTTGGCTTTGAGAAATCTTTTGGAGCCAAACTTTTGAGCATTTAAAAAAATGTTTATATTTTTTTTAAGATTTGGCATTAAAAAAAATCTTAGCAAAATCTTAACACTTATATAGTTTATGATCATGTCGGTTGGAATTTTCTGTTTTATCTTCTAGGGAAATTTGGTTTTGGGGGGAGGTGGTGTAATTAGATCAGACATTGTGTTTTGACTGCGCGTTTCTTGATTTTAGTGAATGGATCTCTTGAGGATTTTTCTAATAGTTCCCGTGGTTTGAGATAGGGGACCCGTTCTCTCCCTTTCTTTGTCATTGTGATGGATGCTCTTAGTCTTATGTTGGGGGCTGCGGTTGGCAGTGGTTTGTTGTCAGGTTTCAAGGTGGGAGGGCCTCAAGACGGCTTGGTTACGATTTCTCATCTTTTGTTTGCAGATGATACTGTTAGTTTGTGATGTGAATCCAAGTCATGTGCAAACTCTGCGAGCGCTTCTACTTTGTTTTGAGGTTGTGCTGGGCTTTAAGGTAAATCTTGGGTAAGTGCGAGATGTACCTATGGGCCAGATAAGAAATATGAGTAGGTTGGCAAGTGTTTTGGATTGTTAGGTTTCCTCTTTGCCGATTAGATACCTTGGGCTCCCTTTGGGGGACTCAATTCAAGACGAGTACGGTTTGGGATGGGGTGTTCGAAAAGGTAGAGAGAAGGTTGACGGAATGGAAGAGGTTGTATTTGTCGAAAGGAGGAAAATCACCCTTATCAAAAGTACTTTGTCTAACCTTCCTACATATTTTCTATTTTTATTTCCCATTCCAATTGGTGTGGCAATCGGTTGGAGAAGTTATTTCGAGACTTTTTGTGGGGAGGTATAGGGGAGGAAGTTTCATTTTGTTAGTTGGGATAAGATTTGTACTCCTTTGTTGTGTGGTGGGTTGGGGTTTCGGAAGTTGAGTTTCTTTAATAAAGCACTACTTGGGAAGTGGTTGTGGAGGTGTCATCAGGATTGTGATTCATTGTGGAGAACTGTGATTGATTCTAAATATGGGAGTGTTTTTTTTTTTGGGGGGGGGGGGTTCTAATAAGGTAAGAGGTACTTATGGTGTAGGGGTGTGGAAAATATTAGGAGTGGTGGGGATGTTTTTGTAAAAGATATCATATTTGTAGTTGGGGATGGCTCCAGAATTCCTTTTTGGCATGATCCTTGGTGTGGTGGTAGGGCTCTTTGTGCTGTTTTTCCAGATCTCTTCAGTATTTCTCAGAATCTTCTGTGGCTGACATTTTGGATTGTTCTAGTGGCTCATCCCATTGGAATGTTCTATTTTCTAGAGCTGTGAATGATTGGGAAATGAGGGCAGTTTCTGAATTGTTTGGTTTTTTGTACGCTACTCAGCTTGGGCGGGATGTGAGGGATAAGATGGTCTGGATGCACAGTGGTAACAAGAAGTTTTCAATTCGTTCTTGGTATAAGACACTGTCTAGGCTGAATGGGGTTCACTCTTTTCCTTGGAAGAGTAAGGTTCCTTCAAAGGTCCATTCTTTGGCTGGTCTGCTTCTTTAGGAAGGATTCTGATGTTGGATAATCTCAGGAAGCATGGATTAATTGTTTTAGATTGGTGTTTCTTATGCAAGAAATCTGGCGAATCCGTAGATCATTTATTATTACATTGTGAAGTGACTAGGCTGTTATGGTATGAAGTGTTCAATAGGCGTGGAATGGCTTGGGTGATGCCTAGGAGGGTGGTGGATCTTTTTGCTTGCTAGAGAGGTTTAAGGGGTAATGTGCAAATTGCTGCTATTTGGAATATGATCCCTTTATGCCTTGTGTGGTGTATTTGGGTTGAGAGGAGTGGCCGATGCTTTGAAGATGAGGAACGCTTGGTGGATGAACTTAACGTTTTTTCTTTAATACCTTATTTCAGTGGGCTTCGGCTATTGTGTTTAATGGAACTAGAGTACATGATTTTCTTGTTTCTTTTTCTAGTTCCTGACTTGTAATAAGGTTCAGTTTTTGTATACTTCTTGTGTACTTCGCTTTTCTTTGTTACTTGTCTCACTAAAATTTTCTTATTCATCCAAAAAAAAATTGCGAAGAGGAGAATATTAGTAATGGATTGGTGTTGCTTGCGCAAGAGCGGGGAAATAGTTAGGCATTGATTGTTGCATTGCTAAGTAGCAATATCAAATTTAACTTTTTGGAATCCTTGCTCCTAGCCTTCTTTTGATTCGGAAAAGAGTGATTTCAGCAAGACATGAAGAAGGAATGACCAACTCATTCCATCTATCATATCCGTCAAGTCAATCCGATTTGTTGCTTTCTATAGACAAAAGTTCGAGATAAAGGAATAAAAAATAGTCTGTATGGCCTCGATTCATCACCTTTTAAACACAAACGATATCTATTCAAACCCCCTTTCCAAAAGTAAGATTCATTTGGATCGATCAGCTTTTTCTATATCTTCTATACGATAGGCTAGTCCTCTATGTTAACTGGCGGAGCAGGGTGGTTCCAAACCTCTCTCCACGAGCCACCCGGGTGAGCTATCAAGGGAGCGTTTATCTTGTGACGTCTCGTCAGAACTAGGGCAGCAATCCATAGAAAGATTCTGCTCTGCTCACTAAATTATGTGGTTAATGAAATTTGTAAATCGGTGGTTCGGGTTGGGCTTCTAGACTCCTCTAGGTGCACTAGGACTGGGTTTGGCTTTCTTGGATTTTTTTTCTTCTTGGACTGGCCGATTGGAAGTGAGACTATTTGATCTTGGCCTCATCAGTACCGGTTGAGATGATCCCTAAGTAACACATAAAGAAAGTAGAACGATATGATCTATCTATGGTCAAGATGAAGAAAATTATAATATCGTAGCAGCGATTGAGAGTCCTTATTCCTATTCAAGAATGTATTGCTCTGCTCATCTTTCTTTCTTATGGCTTGTTACCGCAGCACTCGTGCACCCCTTCGGCCTCTTCCATTCAAAGCTACTGATAAGTAGCTAGAAGAGTTTGGGTCCAGTTTCAATCTTTTTGGCACTGTTTGGATGATGCCCAAAATTGTCATGGTATTACTGGCTGTTTGGAGTTAGAATGTGCGCCAGTTAGCACTGAAGCTTGGAGAATGGTTCACCTCTCATTTCTTTTTGGAGTTAGAATGTGCGCCAGTTAGCCCAAAATTCTCATTTCTGTTGAAGATTGTGAGAAGCCAGTGAAGGAGCTTATTTATGTTGAAAACGCTGTGTCTGAATGTCTGCTCATAGTAGCTCTAACTCACCTAATTTCTGTTTTCCTTCTCTCTAATAGGGTGCTTTCTCTTTTATATTCCCATCCCCTAGTACTTGAGTTGTGCCGAGTTGTGCCCTCGTTAAGATTGAGTTACTCATAGAAAAAGATTAAAATTTTCATGCATGCTCTTTTTCTTCAAAGTAAAGAGACAAAAGTAAGCTCCTATTATTAACATTCTTTCTTTTAGAAAATGAAAATACCATGAATCAATGGCTAACAATGGAAAAATGAAAGTTTTACTGCTGGAAAATCAGTTCCTGTTATAAAAAATAAAAGGCAACAATTGAGCATTGTTACCGAGTGGACAGCTTCACTGGTAGACAACTGATTGAAAGTGAAAAGCCAGAAGTTAATGATCTTGGTAATAGATTAATTTGCTTAGTCTTGATTCTTTCAGTTTCAACAATAATCACTGAGCAAATTGTTTTCAACTGAGAATTTTGTTAAGAGAAGACAAAAATTAATGAAGTGTCAATTGCAATTAGAAGAATTAATATTCTTTTTCTTTTTCTTTTTCTCTTGTATGTTTGAGTTTTGCAGAAGGGGATTGTTTTGGTGAGGAGTTGGTGTTGTATGTGTTAGATTGGGGAAACGATTGATCATCTATTATTTGCAATGCAATGTGGCCAGCACTCTTTAGAATTCTATCTTTATATGCAAAAATTTTATATCATGATGGTCTTAAAAGCACCCGGCAAAATTTAAATGCTTTATCATGTTCCTGGCTTCTGACTTTGATTTCTTACTGAATTGTGTTTTATTTATCCTTTTTTTATTGTCAGCCGGTTCAAGAGCCAGAAAAAATGACACAAATTATTGTGAAAGCATTGGAAATGACTGGACAGAGGGGCATCATCAACAAAGGCTGGGGTGGCCTTGGGAGCTGTAAGTTTTAGTTTCCAGTTAAAGCTTTGCATGCTCGTCTTATCATGAACTCTATTACCATCTGATCACCAGTATGCCAGTTTATTTAGCTGAATTTTGTTTCTCCCCAGTGGCAGAACCAAAAGACTCCATATACTTATTGGACAACATTCCTCACGACTGGCTATTCTTGCAATGCAAGGCTGTGGTGAGAGTTAAAAGTGTAGTTTTATCGTTTCAAATCTGTAGTTTACAGAATCATCCTAGATATACAATGAACCAAACCAACCTGGCCCTGACCAGATTTACAATGCCAACTTTTGTCTTGTGCCATGGTCAGGCTTGATTCGCTTGAAAGCTGTTGGCCTTGTCCTTCCATGTGCTTGTACTTTTCAAAAGTCTTCTATTATTTAACAGGCATCTTTTATCCCCTTTTTTCCATTCTTTTCAGGTGCATCATGGTGGTGCTGGAACGACAGCTGCGGGTCTCAGAGCTGCGGTAATAGTTTCATAGCTTACTGTATTTATGGTGCTTCTGTTCCATGTAATTGGCTTTTGGTTTATTGTGATTCATGTTGTTTTCCCAATATAGTGCCCAACAACTGTTGTACCTTTCTTCGGTGACCAACCCTTCTGGGGAGAGCGTGTACATGCAAGAGGAGTGGGTCCTGCACCCATTCCAGTTGACGAGTTTACACTTCCCAAGTTGGTTGATGCAATAGAGTTTATGCTAGATCCAAAGGTAATTCTGAATATCCTGAAGGTAGATGATATTATACAGGTTACCTAAGACTCAGACATCCTGGGTTTAATTTCACATTTGAAGTTCTCCGGATTACTTGATACATAGTTCTGGTGGGTGGGATAGTGTTTCCAGGGTTTACTTCCCAAGGGTGGGTCCAAAAGGCTACCTTGGTGAGTTTTCAGGTCACCAAAAATATAAATGCGCAAACTGCCTCGTTTAAAAGAAAATTTGGATTCACTTTGTAGAATCTGTTTTGACTTGTTACGCTAAATGCTTATGCTAGTGTTATCCCTGTCTTCCTCTTCTACCTTCAGTGTGATTGATGGGGATTACTTAATAATACCTGCATACCTTTAGTGTCTTTAGAGTACTTCCTCGAGGAGGCTTTAAATTAGATATCTGTGTACCACAATTTGTTGGAGTAAGAATTTCCAACATCATTTCAAACTTGGGAGCTGAAAACTGATTTTAATGTTTTATGACGAACCTATTTTACACCATGCGTAGAGAAGCAAAATTGGGTTTGTTGTGATGAAAAATAGCTAAATAATTCAAATTTTTGTGCCTGCCTATCAGGTAAACTTCAGCTACTCTATTCAGAAGGAAAACAAAAAATCACATATTCTGGATTCACCAAGTTTGAATTACCTCATGATGAACTTAATCTGAGAATCATTTCAGGTGAAACAGCGTGCAGTGGAGCTTGCAAAGGCCATGGAAAGTGAGGATGGTGTGGCTGGAGCAGTGAAAGCCTTCTTTAAGCATTTTCCTCGCAAAAAGCCAGGACTAGAACCAGAACCAGTGCCATCAAGTCTTTTCTCTATAAGTAGATGTTTTGGTTGTTCGTGAAATTGGTGGGTGGATGTTTTATATTTCTTGTTGAGTTATTTTATGTTGCTGATAAAATGTCCTTAAAAAGTCAAAAAGCGAGTTCTCTCCCAAAAAACGGGAGGGGACGAAAAAGAAAGGAAAAAAGAAATGAAAAGCAAATTACTTGGATAATCTTTTCATAGAATCCGATTCCTACTTCTTCCAGTGTTGTGATTATATGTTTTTATTTCAGCCATTATATATTCATTTCAATAAATGCTTTCTTCTTCCCCACTTTCCATGATTTTCAATTTTCATGCTTAATGGATTTCTAAGAAAACTTAAATGCTACTACTACTACATTCATGGTCCTTATCCTATCAAAATTGAAAAATTCTACTTATCATCCCCTACACCATACACTAACATGTGGCTAGTCATTTTTACCCTTCAATTTAAACATGCATATATTGATGTGTAAATATGCGTGTTTAAATAGAATGACAAAAATGACAAATTATATATTGGTGTGGTGTGGAGATAATAAGTTGCAATTCTCATCAAAATTATGCCTTGGTACTTGCTAACTTGCGTCCAAGACAAGGGATGGGTGGAAGGTTACAAATTGCAATGAATTGGCGTGTAGAGGGAGGGTGGAAGGTTACAAATTGCAATGGATTGGCGTGTAGAGGAAGGGTGGATGCAGCAGGAGAGACATTTGCTGCAGGGAGAGAGGGAAGTCGCCCAATCTTTTCCCAATTAGCCATTAATTCGAAGATCACAGACCTCATCACGTAAGCTTAGCTATTCTAACAGTACTCTCACTTCTCTATTTTCTTCTGATCCATACTCCCCTACGAATAAGCAACTTCATGGGGTTTTCTAAATTTTGAAAACAACCCATGCTATTAATTGTCAACCATACCATCTCTCTCTCTCTCTCTCTCTTCCCAAGCTCACACACCTCTATGAGTCATTCTTCTCATCATCTTTGCATCATGCAACACACTTTTTTTTTAATTAAATTAAATGAATTCTTTTACTCAACATTTATATGTCATACATTTTAATAAGGGAAAAAAATTACGTAATCATCTATATGTCATACATTTTTAATAAGGGAAAAAAAATTATGTAATGTATAATATAGAGATGAAGAGCTGAATTTTTTTTTTAAATAATAGAGTCACACTTCACATTTTCCGAGGCTTGGAGAACTTGCTATTATGTAATCTCTTTTTCTAGTCTTTTCGATCAAATCAAACGCCAGGAAACTCAAATTTCGGTACATTTTTTTCCCTACCATTCTGCTTTATTTTTCCTGGCCTGATCTACTCTTTATGAGGGTTCCTCCATATGCTTTTTTTTTTTTTTTGATACATGGGAGGGAGATTCTATCCTTGGTTTTTTTAGTGAGAAATTAAAGTGTTGTCAATTGATCTAAAGGATCTGATCCTTCATATGTTTTTAACTGCTACAAAGTATATATTAATTGGTTTAACATTCAATTTGGTTATCTTATTTGGGTTTGATTGTTTTTTTACATGAGTTTCGCTTATAAACGTACACTTATGTATTAATATATATTTCGGTTGTGACAGAATCACTGAAAGAAAGACAATCAGGTGAGAGTAGCCCGTGTTGGAGGAACTAATCCAGAGGACACAACTTAATTCCCCATGTTAATTTAAAAAAAAAAAAAAAAAAA
>QEOT01002642.1:10159-37530 GCA_003123785.1 Pterocarya stenoptera
GGCGTCGTTGGTCTGTAGCAGTTGAATTAAGTGGAACTCCAAAGCTCACCGTTTCATAAAGATGCAAGCTACTGCCGTTCCTTATGTTTGTTTCAGCATTGTCGTTTTAGAGTCATGTAACGCACCGTTTAGAGAAGTGTCTCAAACGGTGCATTTTACTTCTGTCATTTACATTTCTGTTGTGAGAGGTGAGTCTATCAAAAGTATAAGTTTGTTAGAGGAGAGATTATATAAGGGAGAGGAGGTGTAGTGGAAGGCTATCGAGAATCTGTTTGTAGTGGAATTAGTGGAGGAAGGGAGACCTCGAATGCTCCCAGCGTGACTCAACAGTTTGCCTTGAAGGCTTTTATGAAATATCTGTGTTCATTTCCTTAGCATGTTCTTGTAGTCTGTTTGATTATCCATTATCCAAGTGCAACCGTCTGTTATAGATATTCTCATTATCATCCATTCAATCTCTTACATTCTATCAAGGAGATATTATTAAGTAGGATATAACAGTTCATATAGCATATTTTACTAGCAGAATCTTCATTATCCTGCAGAAAGTTGGTGAGAATTTACTGCTTATATACAGAGAATGGTGTAAAGGACGTATTTCATATTACTAACCGTACGGATGACCTTCAATAATAAAGGAACGGCACTAGACGTAGACGTGTATGTAAAAGTGAAGTAGAGTGTTTGTTTCCTCTCGTAGGCTCTCTATAGGCTCTCTATAAAAGGACATGGACGTGGAGTATCCATCACGAGTCCTTATTAATGGAGTAGGATATCACCTGTTTTGTGGGATTTATCTCACCTAAGATGATTGCATCCAACTCCGAATCAGGCCACCAACTTTTTGGAAGTTATATGCCACGTGGTCGTGGCCCTCTCCATCCTAAACTAAAGCTTTGGACAAGTCTTTTAGTCATGGGCTTGGCTATTTAGGATATGTTTGGAAAATATGTTTCATCTAAAATTTTTATCTTCATCTCATTTTATTTTTACACTTTTTTAAATTTTCATACAAAATATAATAAATAATTCAACTTTTTCAAATTTCAATATAACTTTTTCAAATTCTAATTCAATTTTTTCAAATCTCAAAACTAAAAAATAATATTTTAAACTTTAAAACAAAATACAAAATTCTCATTTCATCCTCCAAACATAGCGGATTCAAATATCTACTCCAAAATACCTTGAAGAAGATCTTTAAAATGAGTCCCAGATTATTAGTTTAGGGTAATATAGATAAGATGAGAATTTTATGAATAGTAATAAGATAATTTATTAATAGTAGTTAAATGGTTTAAGTTAAGATTTTTATGAGATTTTGAGAAACGATAGAAAAAAATAAATAAATAAAAATTATAATTTAAAAGAGGGTTAGAATATAATTTTTTAATATAATTTTTATTTTAGAGTTTGAAAAAATTGAATTATTTATTGTGTTTTATTTGAAAATTTGGAAAAGTTATAATAAGTAAGTAATAATTAGATGAAAAGGTTAAAAATTTGAAAATTTGAAATTGAAAAATATTTGTATTTGAATTATATTTGGAGAGATGAGATGAGATTACATGAAATGGTTTGAGAGGTTTATGAAGTTAGAGGTTTGTTTTCATAACCATTCTCATCTCATCGTATCTAATCATACAACTTTTTTTAATTTTCATACAAAATAAAATAAGTAATTCAACTTTTTCAAATATTAAAACAAAAATAATATTAAAAAAATATATTCTAATAATATTTTATTCGACTTTCAACTTTTATCTCAACTCATCTCATCTACAAAAATAAATGAGGCAGTAATATAAAATTAATCTTACCGTATAATATAATTTTGTAGCGGAAATGAAAACTTAATACTCAAGAGAGACAGTAATATAAAATTAATCAATGATACACTAGATTGACAATCATCAAGATATATTTATACATTCACAACCAATTTTAATTTATAGAGAGCCGCTTCTAAGCGGTCCAGCTAAGTTTTAGCTATTAGCAGCCTTCCATTAAAATTAGGACACGTAAAAAATTACACTAAAATCACATTACACTCGGTCACATGCGATAGAAAAGGGTAAAGGGAAAATAAGATTGGAAACTGAGGAGAAGCCAACGCCGAATGTTGCCCACAAGACTTCCACCAAAATCTTTCAACGCCAACTAGACTTCCACCACCCGCATCCACCTCCACCAGTCCACCACCACCATTCTAATTAAGAGCTGCTAGCTTATCTTGGTATATCGAACCTTTGCACAAGCATCCCTCTGTATTGATACAGTTGTTTGAGCAAGTGAGGTGCAGGGTATTGATGCAGCTTCTTGTATTAAACTCTACCACTTGAAAAACCAAATAAATGAAAATTGCTTTTTATTAGGCCAAATAAATGTGTATATGCATCATTGGCTTGCAGAAAAGTAAAATAGGTTCATAGAAATGAAACTCCAGAGAATACCTTACAATAGTAACCAAACATACGGCATGAGATTTTAGGTTTTCAAAGGAAAAAACAAAAACAAAAAATCACATGCACCCATCTACATGCTAATCTTAGAAGGGGCTGCGAGCTGAGAAGGGGCTGTGCAAATCTGTTCGAAGGGGCTGTGTCGCTATTCTGAAGGAACTATGAGCTGCTGCGAAGGGGAGGGGGCTATTTCGTGCAGGGGAAGGGGAGGGGGGGCACTGCGAATATCTACTCGAAGGGGTTGCGAGCTATTGCGAAGGGGAGGGGGCCAATTTCACGCAGGGGAAGGGGAGGTGTTCTGTTTCACGCAGGGGAAGGGGAGGGGGGAGGGGTTTTGTTTTGCGAAGAGCTGTCTCTTTATTGATGATTCCATGTAGTGATGGTTCACACTAACTGTGGTGAAAATCCTATGTGTCTAAAGACTTGTAATATTCGGACGGACCGGCTAGAAGGTATTCCCTTTATATTAATATTTTCATTTTACAAAAAGGACTAAGGGCCATATTACAAGTCTTTTTCAAAATAAACACAAGACCGCACCTGACCTTAGGGTAGAAAATCCAGGCACATGGACGTGGATAAATGAGTCATGATTCAGATGGTAANTTTGAAAAAGTTGAATTATTTATTATATTTTGTATGAGAATTTGAAAAAGTGTAAAGATGAGATGAGATGAAGATAAAAATTTTAAGTGAAACTTGTTTTCCAAACATAATCTAAAACACCGCTGACCAATATAGCCTATGTAGGTTAATATTCATTCTTTTGAAGAGAGTTATCCTCTGGTTTGTCAGATAAGGAAATGCACGGTTTTTTTTTTTTTTGAACGAAGTAATGCACGGTTTTTAAAACTTTATTTCAGAGGGATTTCTAGAATTAGAAAATGCATATAATTTATAAAAAAACTGGAACATCCCGATTTTTACGTACTTTTTATTGAATGATTTTTTAATTTAATATTGATTTTTAGTCGTTCAATTTAATATAAACGTGTTTAAGCGAGATTATTTTACCATTTTTAAATCGAGAATTATTTTAACGTGCTTTCATAATTTTAATTAGTATTCTACAATTAAATTACTTTTTATTTTAAAGAATGATTATTATTGGAGTTTAATATTTTATTTTAATTAGTTTTAAGTTTAAACTGATTTATTAACTTTTCTGTTTTAAAAATAGTTATTTTGAAGATCAGTTGTGACTCAAAAGTTATGAGGATTGAACCTCATTTATTTTCTCTATCTTTTCTTTTTCTCTTTTCTTTTTCCTATTCCTTTCCTTTTCTTTTTCTTCTCTTCCTTCTTTCTTTCCCGTTCGGCCCTTCTCCCGCTCGATTCTCTCTCTCCTCTCCCCCACATCGTTCGGCTTCTCTCCACCTAGCACCGTCGTCGGCTGTCCATGGCCTTCACTGCCGATACCATCGTCTTCCCCAGCCACTGGCGACCCAACCCATCAAATTTCAAATCACCCCGTGCTGCCGTTAGCCGTCGCAAGCCGTGCGAAGCCGCGGGCTTCTTCTTCCCGTTCCACGCTGTCCGGCCACCATTGACCACCATTTCTTCACCACTTCTTCACCGGCCCCTTGCCGTCCTAACCCACCCAGTTTTAGCTCTGATCCGTAGCCGGAGCCACCTCCACGAGCTCAAGCTCCGATTTCACCTTTTTGGCCTTCCACCGCCGTTTCGGCCGCCACCCACGGTAAACCGTTGCTTCCACTAGTTTCACCACCTCCCATAGGCCCTACCCTATCAATTTTAAGTCTTCATTTGACTCCATTGGAACTTGGGTATACTGTGTATTTTGGCCACAGTGTTTTTGCACTAATACGTTGCTTTCCAGCCGCATTTTGCACCTCCGTGATCCTCTTAAAATTATTATATAGCACTGTAAGTATTTCTCCAAAATACTTTTAAGACTTAAGTATTGTTTTGCACTAACCTGTTTTATAAACTGTGATTTGGTTATCTGGTTGTACTAATAACTGTTGGTTGTTGGTAATTGGTTGATTTCATGGCATTGTGCACGCATGCGTGGGTGTGTATTTTGAGAAACAGTGTTTAAGGTTTTTCAGGTGCGTGTGTATCACCCCCAAGCTGAGATGGGGTATTATCTCGGTGGAGCTCCTCTCGACACTTGGAAGCAGAATATACTGAGTGTTGTCCCTTGGGACTGTTGGCCGGGACTTGGACGAGATGGTAGCGCTCTCGATCCAACTCCATGACTCCTCGGGCTGGCGGGGGTCAGAGGATACTTGGCTATGTACTCGGTGGAACTGGGCATCACTCGTGTATCACTCGCACGGTCGTTACCCGTGGGGTGACGATGAGAGCCAGATTATGTGGATTGTCCCTAGGGGAGGCCATGGTGCATACGGTTCAAATTGGAATTAATGGACTTATACCTGGATTTTTTTATTTTGTGCCAAACGGTATTTTTGGCATGTGTGGGAAACTTGTGATTTTCGAGAACTTGTGTTTTTCTCCGGTTTGCGCTTTGGTCATCATGTGTATGCATAGCGTTAATTGTTTTAATATATTTATTGTCTTGGAGCATTTTGAATTTTACTTACCTGTGGTACCTTCTTTTGATACTGTGGATTTTGATGTAGGTTTTTAGGAGGCTGAGCTCGAGGATGCAGCTCCGCCTGAGGAGTAGGGACATTGGCTATTTTTGTATTTGAAGATTATTATTCGCTTATGCTTATTGTATTTTATTTGATTTGATGTTGATTTGTAAACAAAAATCGTATTATGTTGACATGTGGATTTTCAGTACTTTTGTATTGTATTAAACTCTGGTACTTAGTTATTTGACTTAACCTTTCCACTGCGTATTGTTTATTATACACATGTTACATTACACACACTCAGCACATGTCGATGGGGTGTGTGACCGTGTCGTCATCAACTCGGCGTCTCAATTTCCGTGTGTGTCCGTATATGGAAGTTGGGGGCGCCACAGGTGGAGAGCGGTTTGGCTTTGGGTAAAACCACGTGTCCCTTAGGTGAAGTACCAGAATTTTTTTAAGCTTGATTTGAAGTAGTTTTGAAATTATTTCATTTTTGTATGATTTGTTGTTTTATTTGTTTTAATTGTTTTATGTTACATTATTTATTTTAAATTGTTTTATTATATTATTTTGCATTCTAATTTGAACTAAAGTGAGGTTGAGGATTATGCTTTAACAGAAAATGGTAAGGCCAAGGAGACAAGATAAGAAACCTATAGAGGAATCATCTCACGGCGAGATTGATAATGCCATTGCTAGGGCTTTGACTAGGATGGCAGACCTCTTTTATCAAAATATCAAACTGCCACCAGTTGACCAAAATCTGGTTATGCAAGTGCGGTGCTCTTATGAAATGTTCCTTAAACATAGGACCCCCATGTTGTTTGGAGTAGAAGATCCACTCCAAGCTGAAGGTTGGATCAATGGAATTGAAAGGACGTTTGAAATTTGTAAGTGTACGGAACCTCAGCAAGTTTTGTATGCTAGTTATTTGTTGTAAGGAGAAGCAGCAAATTGGTGGAGAGCGAAGCGGAATCTCCTGGAGAAAGAGTTTGGATCTTTAGCCGCTGTGTCTTGGCAGCATTTTAAAAAGGAGTTTGATGATCAATTTTTCCCTTCTGCTGTGAGAAGGCAGAAAGCTCAGGAATTTAATAATCTGGTTCAGGAAAATATGACTGTGGACCAGTACTCTCGTACTTTCTTGGAGCTTGGGTGTTTTGCGCCCCATCTTATTGCCATTGAGGAATTGCAAGTGGAGCGGTTTCAAAAAGGTTTGCGTCCTGAGATATACGATTTGTGATTTGTCAGCGAATTTCCTCTCTCCATGAGTTAATTGATCTGGCCACTATGGTGGAGTGAGAAAATAGTTTGGCTGTAAGCTCCCCTCCAGACCAGAAGAGGAGTAGTTTTACCGGAGAAGATAACAGTTTTGGGGCTTCGCAAAAGTTTGTTTAGAGGACTGGGTCCCGATCACAGGCAGCCCCTAGTGTACGTATGGGAGGTCGAGCTCCAGTTTGCTCTAGGTGTAATGGAGCTCATGAGGGCGAATGTCACCCGAGTGAGATCCGATGTTATATATGTGGCCAGCCGGGGCATCTATATCGTGAGTGCCCTAACCAAGCTCAAAGAAGTCGAGGGGGCCGACGTGGTGGAGAAGCTAATCAGAGGCAAATGGTTCAAGCCAGAGTTTATTCAATGACCCCTGGAAACGTTGACTATGAGTCGCCAGCTACCCAGGATGCCGGTGTGATTACAGGTATGAGTTTAATTTAATTTTTGGATTTGGTGTAAATTATTTGCTTGAATTTTTGGGTGTATGTATGCTTCAGGAAGAGTTATCCTCTATGATTTTTATGCTTGTACGTTGTTTGACTCTGGGGCGTCTCAGTCTTTTGTATCAGCCACCTTTGCGCGGCTGTGTAACTTGGTCACGGAGCCCTTACCCTAAAATTTGGTTGTGGCTCTTCCTAATGGAAAGATGGTGTGTTGCTCCAAAATCGCGTTGGGTTGTCCTTTGGATTTTGATGGAAGGACGCTTGATGTGTATTTAATTTTTTTTAAGTTGCTGGGATTTAATATTATTCTTGGCATGGACTGGTTGTATCGGTATTTTGCAAGTATTAATTGCAGAAATCGGATGGTTAGCTTTCAACTTTCGAATGAGGATTATTTTGAGTATGTGGGAAGTAAGCTAAGGGCGAAGCCAACAGTTATATCGGCAATGCAAGCGAAGAAAGATAGAGCTTGTGGGGCGGATAGATATTCAGAGGGATTTCTAGAATTAGAAAATGCATATAATTTATAAAAAAACTGGAACATCCCGATTTTTACGTACTTTTTATTGAATGATTTTTTAATTTAATATTGATTTTTAGTCGTTCAATTTAATATAAACGTGTTTAAGCGAGATTATTTTACCATTTTTAAATCGAGAATTATTTTAACGTGCTTTCATAATTTTAATTAGTATTCTACAATTAAATTACTTTTTATTTTAAAGAATGATTATTATTGGAGTTTAATATTTTATTTTAATTAGTTTTAAGTTTAAACTGATTTATTAACTTTTCTGTTTTAAAAATAGTTATTTTGAAGATCAGTTGTGACTCAAAAGTTATGAGGATTGAACCTCATTTATTTTCTCTATCTTTTCTTTTTCTCTTTTCTTTTTCCTATTCCTTTCCTTTTCTTTTTCTTCTCTTCCTTCTTTCTTTCCCGTTCGGCCCTTCTCCCGCTCGATTCTCTCTCTCCTCTCCCCCACATCGTTCGGCTTCTCTCCACCTAGCACCGTCGTCGGCTGTCCATGGCCTTCACTGCCGATACCATCGTCTTCCCCAGCCACTGGCGACCCAACCCATCAAATTTCAAATCACCCCGTGCTGCCGTTAGCCGTCGCAAGCCGTGCGAAGCTGCGGGCTTCTTCATCCTGTTCCGCCGCCGTCCGGTTATCATTGGCCACCATTTCTTCACCACTTCTTCACCAGCTCCTTACCGTCCTAACCCACCCAGTTTTAGCTCCGATCCGTCGCCGGAGCCGCCTCCACGAGCTCAAGCTCATATTTCACCTTTTTGGCCTTCCACTGCCGTTTCGGCCGCTACCCACGGCTAACCGTTACTTCCACTAGTTTCACCACCTCCCATAGGCCCTACCCTATCAATTTCAAGTCTTCGTTTGACTCTATTGGAATTTGGGTATACTATGTATTTCGCCCACAGTGTTTTTGCACTGCTACGTTGCTTTCCAGCCGCCTTTTGCACCTCTGTGATCCTCCTAAAATTATTATATAGTACTGTAAGTATTTCTCCAAAAGACTTTTAAGACTTAAGTATATTTTTGCACTAACCTATTTTATAAACTGTGATTTGGTTATCTGGTTGTACTGATAACTGTTAGTTGTTGGTAATTGATTAAGCATGTGTGGGTGTGTGTTTTGAGAAACTGTGTTTAAGGATTTTCGGGTGCGTGTGTATCACCCCCAAGCCGAGATGGGGTATTATCTCGGTGGAGCTCCTCTAGGCACTCGGGAACGGAATATATTGAGTGTTGTCCCTTGGGACTGTTGGCCGGGACTTGGATGGGATGGTAGCACTCTCGATCCGACTCCGTGACTCCTCGGGTTGGCGGGGGTCAGAGGATGCTTGGCTATGTACGCGGTGGGCGCGGAACTAGACATCACTTGCATGGTCGTTACCTGCGGGGTGACGATGAAAGCCAGAGTATGTGAATGGTCCCTAGGGGAGGCCATGGTGCATACGGTTAAAATTGAAATTAATGGACTTATTCCTGGATTTTTTATTTTGTGCCAAATGGTATTTTTGGCGTGTGTGGGAAACTTGTGATTTTCAAGAAATAGTGTTTTTCTCAGGTTTGCGCTTTGGTCATCATGTGCATGCATAGCGTTAGTTGTTTTAATATATTTATTATCTTGGAACATTTTGGGTTTTACTTACCTGCAGTACCATCTTTTGGTACTTTAGATTTTGATGTAGGTTTTAAGGAGGCTGAGCCCGAGGATGCGGCTCTGCCTGAGGAGTAGGGACATTGGCTATTTTTGTATTTGAAAATTATCATTTGCTTATGCTTATTATATTTTATTTGATTTGATGTTGAGTTGTAAACAAAAATCATATTATGCTAACATGTGGATTTTTAGTACTTTTGTATTGTATTAAATTCTGGTACTTAGTTATTTGACTTAACATTTCCACTGCGTATTGTTTATTGTACATGTGTTGTATTGCACACACTCAGTACATGTCAATGGGGTGCGTGACTGTGTCGCCATCATCCCGGCATCTTAATTTCCGTGTATGTCCATACATGAAAGTTGGGGGCGCCACAAAAACATTTTCTTATTCAAACCATCAAATAATATGTAAATGATAATACATATACACACACTGCACTTATTATGTAATCAAAGAACTAGTTTGGCCTAGTAGTACCATAACCCTCCACAGGATTTGGGTTGCTAAGCTTAGAATAAGCTGTGGCGCCCTGGCTCTCAGTAGTTCTCTGGCGAGGAACTATGTGCCTAGTATGCAAGCGGGTAAGGTTGTAAACGAGCTGAGCCGAGTCGAGTCGGTGTTTGGCTTATTGAGCTCGGCTCAACTTAAAAAACTCACGTTTGAGATTTTTATTTATTATTTGTTCGAGCTCGACTCGGTAAGCTAAACTGTCAACTCGAGTTTGAGTTCGAGCTTGTCCCACAAACAAGCTCGAGCTTGAATTGTTTTTTTATTTTATTTTTTGAATAAGATTTAATGATTAATAAATTAGATAAATAAAAATAAATAAATACTTTAATATTGAATTTGTACAACTAACAAGTAGAACTTCTATTAAATTATAAGATTTTAAAAATTTATAAATAATTAATATCTAACTAGTTGATATTTATCTATAATAACAATATATTATATGCCTACTTATATTATTAATACATACATATAATACAATAGTATATATCTATTTCATATGTAGTTCCCACATACTAGTATATGATTTTTTTTTTTTTAATTAAAGAGTGGATGATCATATGTCCAAGAGTGATCTCCACCCAAGTTTATTAATATACCCTTACTTTAGGCTAAGGAAACCATATACATTATTTCTCAAAGTTGGTGGCTTATATGAATAAAATAAAACCCACCACCCAGTTCAAACTTATTTACCTAAAAAAATCAAATACATCGAATATACAAATGCCAAAAAACAATTATGAACACATATGAATATAACGAACACTACCTAAGTCTTATCGACTAATTATTGTATAAATTATAAAATATAGCTATGAAGTATATTTAATATATAGACATAAGTAATTAGATTACGTATTATATATTTAATTATAAAAGTACAATGCTTATATTATTAGCTGATACACACACACATATATATGTATATATACATAGCTGTATGTATATATTTATCAATATATGAATGAGCTTTAATCAAGTTGAGCTAACGAGTCGACTCAAGCATAAACGAACATGCCTTAATAAGCTTTAGCCGAGTCGAATCGCATTTTGTCGGGTTTGTGTCATTTACTAATCAAGCGGGTATCTGCTTTCACGGGCGAGCTTTTTTTTCACGAGTCGAGTTCGATTTGAGTTTAACCAAGCGAGTATCAAGCGGACTATCAAATAGACTGGTTCATGTACAGCCCTACAACGGGTCAGCTATATCACTTTTGTTCTTGTGAGTGTTGTATGTCCATATGCAAAACACACGTGTGAAGTAAAAAATCACAGCAAAAATAGTACCTCTCTTCAAAACCCTAGTTCCTAAAATTGCAACTTTCCAAATAAGCCCTTGGCCAAAATACAAGGTCTTCTCAAAAATCCTAATTCATAAAAATAAGACATATGTGAGCCAAACATCATAAAATTCAATTATTTTAAACTAATAAAATAATTCATTTAAATGATTTAAACAATTTGAAATCCTTCAAGTGTCCAAGGCCTTTAAGTCATATTATTGCCCTCTTCCATAGCTTGTACCAAATAAATTAAAATTGGATCTTCATCCTTCAAGCCCATTTTGACTATTGGGCTCTTGCTTGACTCGTCCCATGTGGATTGCATCAATCCTTGCATTGCTTTTTTGATCTTTTTAGCTCTTGATCTTGTAATTGATTCATCTGGAACTTGCAAAGAATCTTTATGACAAGGCCCCGCCTTGGTTCCCATCATTCCCACTCTCCTCAAAAGGATTCAACCTCGAATCTCTACCTGGATCAAAGGGAAAGAGGTTAGTAACATTGAAAATTGTAGAAACATGATACATACCTAGAAGATCCACTTTATATGGATTATCATTAATTTTCTCAAGAATTTGGAAAGGTCTATCCAAGCTACGTCGGTCATCGACAAGCAACAATATCAAACTTAAAGGAGAAAGTAGATTAAAACCATAAACAAATTCAAAGTGAGAATAAAAAATAGTTGTGTAAGGTTTTAAAATATGCACACTCAAATAAGGACAAATGATACTCCTTCAAACATTCATATAACAATTCAATAAATGGCAAATGATACTCCCACAAATGTTCATGAAACACATCCAAAGTTTTTCTTATACCAAAATAACCACTCCAATTATATGCAAACTCAAAGAATGGCAATCAATACTCCCACAAATGCTCATGCAACATGTCAATGAATGGCAAATGAAACTCCCACAAATGTTCATGAAACATGTCAATGAATGGCAAATGAAACTCCCACAAATGTTCATGAAACACATCTAAAGTTTTTCTTTCACCAAAATGACCACTCCAACTATATGCAAACTCAATGAATGGCAAGCAATACTTGCTCAAACGTTCATACAAGATGTGAATGAATGACAAATGATACTTCAAAAAACGTTCATGCAACATGTCAATAAATGGCAAAATGATACTCCCACAAACGTTCACGTAACACGTTAATGAATGACAAAGGATTATCCCACAAACATTTATGCAATATGGCAATGAATAGCAAATAATACTCTCACAAACGTTCATGCGACACGTCTAAAGTCTTCTTTGCACCAAAATGACCACTCCAATGATATGCAAACTCAATGAATGGCAAGCAATACTTCCACCCATGGGCACGCCACACATTTAAAATCCTTGTCATACCAAAATAACCCAACAAACCACATTCATGCACTAGCATCTCACACATAAGACTAGTAGGTTCACAAAGTTTATCATCTCGAAACAAACACCAATCAAGTTTATAGAACTTACCAAATGGTGTTTTCTCACATGTTCCATGTACACTAGCCAAGCCATCATCATTAAGATGCAATTTCTTATCATATTCAAGTCTTAATAACTTTGTATCCAAAATGATGACAAGGACGTACATTCTTGCTAAAACATTCACCACAAAATTTTCCTTACCTTGTGTATACTTATACTTGATTACATGAAGAAATGTTTCAAGGAATTACACCCACTTGACATGCATTCTATTCAACTTACATTGTCCGTTCAAGTGCATCAAGGACTCATGTTTTTCAAAGAAAGGTTGAGTAGGGATTGTCGCACTTGGCAAAAAATCAATGTAATGTTCTATCTCTCTAATAGGTGGCAATTCACTAAACGCACCGCTAGGAATCATGACCTCATATCCCTGTAATTAATAAACAACACTAGATAAATAGTCGTCAAATTCGTTAGTACAAAAGCTTGCCTTAGCATAAGATCTCGCTTTTATTTTTCCGTTTCTCTCTACAATCTCTCATTCCTTTTCCTCTCGTGGCTCAACTCTTTTTTCATGACTCTCAGCCACCTTTCTATATTCTTTTTCACTCTCTCTTTCTTTTAATGTTTCGATCTCATTCTCTTTTTTCCTCTCACTCTCTTTTTCCTTTTAACTCTATTTTTTTCCTTCACTCTCCTCTTTTTTTGACCTCTCGGCCTCACAATTGTTTTTCAACTCATTCTCTCTTTTTCTTGAGGTTTCACTATTTCTTTTTTTCTCAATCTCACATTCACTTTTGCTATTTAGCTCAATCTCACTTTCACTCTTGCTTTTTAGATCACTCTCACTTTCACTCATTCTTTTTTGAGCAACCTCACTTTTCAATTTCAGTTGGTCCACATGGACTTGTGTTGGAGCTAAAGGAGCAAGTTTGATTGTTTTTCCATCCTTTTCAAAACTATACATGTTCCTTAACTCATCATGGATCACCTTCCTATCATATTGCCATGGCTTCCCCAACAAAATATGGCCAGTATGCATAGGCACTACATCACAAAGCACCATATCCTGGTATTTCCCAATAGAAAAAGAAACTAGCACTTGCTTATTTACCCTAACCTCCCCACAATCACTCAACCACTGCAACTTGTATGGTCTAGGGTGTTTCAAGGTAGGTAAACTCAATTTCTCAACTAAAGTAGTGTTAGCCAAATTAATACAACTCTTCCCATCAATGATCATATCACAAACCTTGTTATTGATGTGGCATCTAGTTTGAAAAATGTTCTCTTTCCGTTGCTCTGTATCATCCATCCAAATTTGTGTATTGAGGGCATGGCTGGCAACAAGAGACTCACCGTACCCTTAATTCTTATACACATTCTCAATCCTATCCCTCACTTCACCCAACACCAAGTTCAACCGCTCAAACTGTTGTTGCATGGCTTGCAACACAAATAATGAGTTATCTGCCATCCCCTTTGGTGATTAGTCACTCCTATGAGACATCATAATGTGCTGCACAAAAAGAATGTTAGTGAAAAACCTCACACACTCTCTTACGTGTTTACACTCGAAGAATAGCACTCCACTCGTGTTTCACTCTTAATTAGCTTTTTTCCTATAATAGTCTCACACTCTCTTGCCTTTTACCTCAATAGTTTTCTAGCTCAAGTTCTTTTAAAACTAGTTAAACTAAATCAAGACAATACAACCTTGTATTATTCTAACCAGTAATATAGATGCAAGAAACAAGAACAAGAAACAAGGAATGAATAAAATGACACAAGATTCAAGGAACTTATATGAGGGAAAGAGTAATGATAAAACAAGATATCCACTAGAAAGATGTTTTCAGCCCCTTTGGATGATAAAGCTCAATCAACAAATGTCTTTCTTTCTCTTTGCTGTAACTATCTAGCAACATATGAGAATGCTACCCTTTTCTTTTCTTTTTTTTTTTTTTTCGAAATTTTCCTTTCTTTTCCTTTCCTTTCTTTTCTTTTCTTTTCCTTTCTTTTCTTTTCTTTCTCTAATTCAATCACAAACAGCAATATTCAATTGAAAATCAAGCAATTGAATTCAAGCATATAAGAATTGACAATAAAATAGAAGAGAATCAATGGAACAGCACTCCAAGCAATTGACAAACTTAGAGATGCAAGAAACCCTAGAATTTTGAAACCCTAAGACATGCAAATTTCAGCCAAACCCAAAACCCTAAGAATTTTGGCAGCGTACTTTTTGTTTGTATTTTTTTTTTTTTTTGGCAACCCTAGAACAATAAAGCCCTAGAATTAAATTTAAAGATACAAGAAATAAAAGATAGAATTAGACCTGACTGGAAACCGAGCTCTGAATACCAAATGATATGAACTCGCAGGAAGGGAATCCCTTGAACCCACAATCAATTTTAAAACTCACCCAAGAAAGTCAAATTCAAGTCAGTGGATGAAGAATCTAGACCCGAAGAGAACTCATTTCAAGAACCTAGATTATATTAAAATCTAGACCCATTGAAGAACCCGTCTCAAGAACCCAGATTACAAGGAGGAACACTACAAAGGTTGTGATTTACCTTTGATAAGTTCAAAAGTTCAATTAAGAACAAGAGGAGTAAAACTCAACTCACAATGAATAAATCATCAAATTTCATAAACTGATTAAAATGAGGCTACAAAGAGTATTTAAACCTAAACCTAATTGAACCACTAGCCCAAAATAAACCCCTTTGTTCCAAAAATATCCCTAGATGAATAGTGCGCTGATACAGTGTTTCGGCTACAGTGAACAGTGCGGCGCTACAGTGATTGGGATGTGAACAATGCCGCGCTATAGTACCTCTCTTCAAAACCTTAGTTCCTAAAATTGCAACTTTCCAAATAAGCCCTTAGCTAAAATACAAGGCCTTCCCAAAAACCCTAATTCATAAAAATAAGACATATGTGAGCCAAACATCATAAAGCCCAATTATTCTAAACTAATAAAATAATTCATTTAAATGATTTAAACATTTTGAAATCCAACAAGTGCCCAAGGCCTTTAAGTCATATTATTGCCCTCTTCCATAGCTTGTATCAAATGAATCAAAATTGGATCTTTATCCTTCAAGCCCATTTTGACTATTAGGCTCTTGCTTGACTCGTCTTATGTGGATTGCATCAATTCTTGCATTGCTTCTTTGATCTTTTTAGCTCTTGATCTTGTAATTGGTTCATCTGAAACTTGCAAAGAATCTTTATGACAAGGCCTGCCTTGGTTCCCATCAGCTTTGCTTCTCCAAAACCTAGTTTCCTGAAAATAGAGAGAGGGATTAGATTAATAACCCTAAGCCGCATAAAACTTTATCAAAATAGAAATTTTTTCTAGTGCAAGGGATCGTGAAACTCCCCGGATCTTTCAACTTAGGTGGTAGTTTCTTTTGTAAAATTGCACTGCTCTCCTTGGTTAGCATTACAGTCTCATGCTCCTCCAACTTCTGCTTGTTTGATAATATATCCTTAAAAAATTTTGCATAATTAGGCAATTACTCTAAAGCTTCAATGAGAGGAATATTAATATACAGTTGCATAAATATACTAAAAAATTTAGAGAACTGATTATCAATCTTATTGTTTCTTAATCTTTGTAGAAAATGAATTGGTGGATCATAAATTGAAGGAGAATAAGTTTCAAATATAAACTCTGTGGATTTCTTAGGTTTTGAAGCCCCTTTATTCTCCTTAGTCTTCTTAGCTTGCTGGTCCATTGCATCTTGCTCTACTTCTTTCACCTTGGACTCTGCTTACTTCATCTTAGACTCTATGTTTTCGGCAGTTTCTGCATCTCGCTCGATAGTGATAGTTTGCGGCTTGTCATATGTCCGCCCACTTCTCAATGTTATGGCATTGAAATGTTCCTTCGGATTGGTCATAGTATTGCTCGACAAAGTCCCTGTTGTCCTCTCAGTGAGCATGTTTGAGAGATGATTGATTTGCGCCTCATATTCTCAACTGTCGGTTTCTTCTCTTGCTGTGAAAACTATTGAGGTGGTCTAGCCGGCCCTTGATTATTGCTGCATGAAAATTTGGGGTGATTTTTCCATTCGGGATTGAACTTGTTTGAATAAGGATTGTTTTGACGTTGGAAATTGGACACATAATGGACTTGTTCATAACTCAGTTGGGCAAAAGGATTCTCCACTTGAATGATTTCTTGCGCAATGATCACAAACAATATTAGTTTGAATAGCATTAACGTTCATCATACCTAGTTGTTTGGACAGATTTGCCAAGGGGCCGCAATTGCGGACATAGAGTCAAGCTCAACGATGTTGGTCGCCTTCCTTTGCATTGCTCTCTTTGCGGCCCATTGATAGTTGTTAGATGCCAACTCTTCCAGAAGTTCATATGCAGCTTTATGGGTCTTACTTATTATTGCTCCTCCCGTGACTGCATCAACCATAGATTGATTTGTGAGTCCTAAGCCATTGTAAAATCTTTGTACTTGAAGCTAGGCTAGGACGTCGTGATGCGGACACTTGCACAATAAGTCCTTGTATCTCTCCCATGCATCATATAATGATTCATCCTCAAGTTGGGTGAAGGTAGTAATATCATTCCTTAACTTCCTTGGCCAGAGGAAAATATTTTGCTAAGAATTTTTGTGCCAACTCCTCTCAGGTGGTGATGATGCCAGCAGCAAAGAGTTCAACCAAACTTTTACTTTTTTCCTAAGTGAGAAAGGAAAAAGTATCAATCGAATAACATCATATATCACTCTGTTGTGTTTAAAAGTATCACAAATTTCTAAGAAATTTGCAATATGGACATTAGGATCCTGACGTGACAGCCCCCCAAACTGAACGGTTTGTTGAGTCATTTGAATAATGGCCAGCTTGATCTCAAAGTTATTAGTTGTATAGTTGGCCACCTGATACTAAATGTCGCCCCATTGATAGAGGGCATGTCATAGTCCCTCAAAACATTATTATCCTGATCGGCCATGGTGAATGCAGATGCGGTAGCCTCTTGCTTCTTCTTTTTATTGATTCTACTTAAAATTCTTTCAATATCGGGATGAAAAAGTGTAGGCTCTAATGGTTTAGATCAGGATATACACTTATAAATCCTAAAATAGAAATAGAAGAAAAGCAAAAATGAGGTCTATTTAAACAAATTTTAAAAATAAATAAAATAAAATCCAAATTAGTAACAATCTAGCTAGTAGCAATATCAATAAAAAATAATTAATCCCCAGCGACGGCGCCAAAAACATGTTATGCTAAAAATATTTGCAAGTGTACAAAATTGTAACAAGCAGTAAAGTATTTTGAAGAAAACGGATGTCGAACCCGCAGAGAATAATTTTCTTATTGAGTACTGAAATTTACTAAATTAATTACTATTTGGAAAACTGAAAAACAAGAAAGATTCTACTATCTAAATTAAATTGAAATATTGAACAAAAATAAATTTAAAAATAAAAGAGCATAAAATCTAAGATTGTAAATATAATAAGAATAGATCTAGAGCGTTTGATTTCACCTCGCAAATTCCACACAATGTATTTTTCCTTGTTATAGAATTTCAATTATCCCAATATGATGATAAAAATCCCTTAACTATTCAATATCTTTCCTCGAATAATATTAAAAATATCTTTGACTAATAACCCATCATATCTCTATGTGAATTTAACTAATTGGATATTCATTAAATTCTTTAGATCTTTCTTGAACATCACTTTAATCATGATAAAGTATCTCTACTTTCGTTTAACTACTGATGTTTAATCTTAGAGCTCTTAATCACAAATTACCTCTCAGTCTCATTGGGATTTAATAGATCGAATAATAATTAGTTAGAAAATTACAAGCATTACGAATAAGGAATAAATACTCAATTATGAAAATATTTAAAATAAAATAGCTTGGAATATAAATTGTGTGTTCAAGGCTAGACTACATCAAAACTCTAGAAAATAAAATTAGTTCATAATTAAACTGAAAGGAAAAATATTAGACCTAGTGTTTTTCACTGGAGTCGGTTGATGACTTATGTGGCTGTTGTCTCTGCTCTCCAGATCTGCCTCCTTGAAAGAAACTTAAACTTAGACTCTCTCCTTCCCAATTTTGTGCTAATTGATAAAAGGGAAACCGAGAGGGAAATCTAGAGAGAGAAGTTTGGAGACAGTTCAAGAATGTTATTATTCATCTGAATATGTATTTACACAAAGTATTTATACACTAGAGTAAAAACTAACTAAAGTACATGCTAGCTTAAGGTGGACGTGAGTGTAAAGAAATTAAATAAAATTTATACAATATAATACTAATGATATGCTTATATAGGGTAAAAAAGAAATCCTAACATTTTCATGATTCCCGCCAAAAAAACCTCCTAACTTTTAGGACTTACATAGGCAGTCTCGTACACGCTTCAAGAGTCAGAATTTAGCAATCAGATATATGAGTATAAAGTTATGATCAAAACACTAAAACATGTCTAGGTTGTCTCCTAGTGCATTTCGAACTTAGACTTCTTGTGAATTCCTTCTATGATTTCTTTCTCTTTTTCTTTATCAAAATTACTCTCAAACCTTTTGCTTTTAGTTGCCCATGATATCGTTTAGGTTGGTCTTTTAAGTTGGTCATTTAGACTGGTCGCCCAATCAAACAGCCCGAAGCCTTGTTGCTAAGTCTGGTCGCCATTAGGTCTCATCGACTTTTTTTAGATCTCATCGCCTCTTGTTAGTCTAGATCCATAGTCTCTTCTTTTGTACCAAATACTCTCATTTCGCACTAAATCTTCTCATTCATTCAAATTCAAGAAAAAAAAATATAGAAATAAAGAAAAATATATAGAAATAAAATAAAATCAATAAAATTGAAGAAAATTTGACACTTTTTATAAACGAAATAGTAATAAAAATCACACTTATCAGCATTCATCCATAAAATAATAATAAATAACCCTATAAAAATAAAGAAAGAGAAACACAGATTTAGAATCTCTCATTACCTCACATATCTCTCAATACAATGGAGGAATTTAGGAAGATCCTTTGGAGTCGCTATGTGTGGTGGACTTTGTACGTAAGGAGCTTCTGTGGAGAGACTCTGGAGAGTCTATCTGGAGTTCATCATAGTTATGGGGGATTGCCTCCTATATAAAGGTCTATTTCCTTGAAGTGATTGAGTTCAACTTGCCTTGTGAAGTCTTTTTCTTTTAGTAGTCTGAATCTCTTTCCTTTTAGGAGTCTATGTGTATTTCATCTTAGGAGTTTGAGTCAACTTGTCTTATCTCTTCTTGGTTTTATCTCTTAGCTTGGTTTTTGGCCTTATCTCTTAGCTAAATTTTAGGCTACTGATTTGAGCCGGACAGATGTCTGCGATTCTTAAGGGCAATTTGCTATATGTTTGCCAGAGAGATTGTTTATTGTTAACGAAGAGTGCATATTTCCATGATTATTTTTGCTATTGTTGGTAGTAGCGAATTTTCTACTCCTAGGTGTAAATCGTCATTGGTGTTCCCATTTTGGGATTGATGTTGTAGTTTGTTTGTAGTAATCTACGATCAAGTGGTTAGGAAGCCCATCGACTCCCTAGGTTCATTTTAGGCGGTTGTCAAGCCCATCGACTCGTTCCCAAAAGAAAACTGTGCAAGGAGGTTGTGGAGCTTAAAGGCTCATTCCCAAAGGTAACATGCTAGTGGCAGCTGTGGCATGAGTGTAAACACTTAGTATTTGTTGGAGAAAATGTTGTGCTTGTACTGCTGTCTAGGTGAGAGGGGTCAGGTAGTCCAGAGAGCTGCTCGCCTGTTGGGCTCCTAGGAGGTCAGGGGGTCCTTGACCTTTCCCACCTGTTGGCTTGTCACGAGGGAGGTTGGGCAGTTTGATGACTTGTCCCGCTTGTTGACACTCAACAAGGTGTGAGTGGGATCGGGCAGTTCTTGACCTTTTCCTTTTTTGTGGGCACTGCGAGTCTTTGGACTCATTATTGATATTTAAGGGTCACGTGGTTTGTTGACCTTCACACCCTTTTTCTTGGGCACCTCGAGTCTTTAGACTCATCAATTGGTGTTTAATGGTTGCATGGTCTCTTGACCTCTGAAACCTTTTTCTGGGCACTGCGAGTCTTTAGACTCATCATTGGTATCTAAGGGTCGCGTGGTCTCTTGACCCCTGCGTACTTTTTGTTTGGCATCACAAGTTTTTGGACTCGTCATTGGTGTATGGGGGGATGCTCGACTGTACTGTTGTGGTGGGAGGCTGAGTTCAGCCTCCTGAGAGGTTTTCACCAAAAACCAAATAGGTTAGTATAATACAAATTACAAATTTGAGATTTTTAGACCTGATCCATTCCACTAGAGTGTGGTAAAGGCTAGTGATACACGGGCGATGCCCACAGGCAGCCACGCTTTAGCATTGATGAAGGCCTGAGATGCCCGCAATCGATACCGAGCGGTCTATTCGGGTACAAACAGATTAAGAAGCTTGGGCAGCACCTGGGAGGGGCTTTTGTAGCCGATGTTCCATGTCACGCCGGCGATTTCCCATAATATATATTTTCTGAGCGTGTAGCCACTCGGATTCTCGTAGAACCTCATGGAGTTTCAGTGGGAAAAATCTCCAAAAATCAAATTTGTTAGTAGAAAAAAGAAATTCAAATAGCAAGTTTGAGAGAGACAAATCAGAGCATTTTTCCCAAAGGGAATTGTTTACTGCTGATCAATTTTTGTGTAGTGGAAGCTGTTCATTTCTTACTCACATGGAGTCCATGGCAGCAAAAAACACTGACGGTCCAAATAGTTGGCACTGGTGGCTTCACTTGGTTGTGGGTGAGGAGCAATTATGGGAGAGGAAGTTCTCCATGGTCTAGTGTGTACAAGGTCGATGAGGGTGACGAAGAGCTTTTGTGACGTGAAACCCTGGTTGCCATGGGGTGGCGAGGAGCTCCATGGCATGGAACCTTGGTCGCCCTGGCGTGAGACCTAAACGTTCTGCATGCTCGTTGCCTACTGGAGGTGCTGTGTTCTTTTTGTTCGCCACAAGAGTGGCGAGCTCGATGGGAGTATCGCCAACTGCCAAAGACTGTGTTCCTTTATGTGAGGTCATTGCCTGCTACTAGGGTGGCAGGGATCGTGGGAATGCTCCTTTTTGTGGGTGGTAGAAAAAGGCGGCTGGTTAGGTGGCAATTGCTGGTGGTTTGCTAGCTCATGGCCACCTTGGTGTGGCGTTTCTCAGCACTCCAGACACCATCAACGGTTACTCCATTCCAGTTGGAGGTTTGCCAGCTCACGGATATCTTAGTGTGGCTAGTCTCAGTATTCCAGTCGCCGTTAACGGTGACTCCATTCCATCACGAACAAGCTAGATCTCCTCGTGTCGGTGATAGAAAATTGTGAGTGACAGTCTACGTAGAGCAAGCTTCCCAATTTTATCTTTTCTTGATTTTTTCTCTTATAATGGTTTTCAGCCTCATGTCTTAGCTAAATTATAGGCTGTTGATTTGACCTCTACAATCTTCATCTTCTTTTATAATTCAATAACATTTATGACTCCATCACTTAAAGAAAACTAGAATAATACTAGTTTTAAATAAAAATTAACAATCTAATTAAACAAATTATTTTCTGTTTAATGATTTTGCATTTAAATATAAATTTTTAATTTAATCGCATATATTATTTTTAATTTGATAAATTTAACCAATGAAATTATTTACTTTTAATTTAATAATAACATGAATGGGGAATGGATGGAGTAGCTTTATATCATGCCCCATTTTTGTTTATACATTGTATATTGAGATAATTGATAATGGGGCTTTACATGTAGAAACAAAGTTCAGTACTTCCAAATTTATATAGTGTATATAACATATCTACAACTGGCCGGCTATTTTTTTAAAGCCTGGCCGGTAATTAAATTTACAATGGAGACAAAAGATTTTAAAATGGACATTAATAGGAAAATATCTTAGGAGAAAGACAATGTTAAATGTGCACACAAGTCTAAATGGATTTTTTTTTTCTTTTTCTTTTAAATATTTTTTAAACATACGAACCATTAAAAAAAAATTTACTAATAATCACTTTTTTAACCATTAAAAAAACTAAAAAAAAAAAAAAAAACTCAAATACATGAGTATGCACATTTAGGAGTCATACTATCATTTTCTGATAGGGGGTCGAGAATAGTGTCCCATTTTGACTGATACTTTTTTTTTTAATAGTTAAGGAAGTGATTATTAGTGAATTAATTTTTTAAAAATATTTAAAGATGTTTAAAAATTATTTGACAGGAAAAAAAATACATTTGCATTTGTCGGTATAATGTGGGGCACCATTCACGGTCTCCATAATATTGTCCATATCTTTATCATAAATATAAATAGCAAAATGATACTTGGCTTCATGATTTTGTCTCTTTAAAGTTACCGTTTATGTATTTTAATTTTTTTTTAATAATTAAGAAAGTCATTATTAGTGAAGTGATGTTTTTTTTTTTACTATTTAAAGATGTTTAAAAAATATTTGAAAGAAAAAGAAAAAATAATATAATTGTACTAATAGTAAATTTGAAGAAACTGGGCTGAGTAGCACCACCCATATCTATTTAAATATATAAAAGCCGTGTTCAAGTTGTCTGACTTGGCTTGCATCCCACATTTATCGATTATGCATTAAATTCTAACCAAACAAAGTGAGATGTGGCAAAACAAATTCGAAGTTTAAAATAACAACATAAATCTCCAACGTCAACCATCACACTAAAAACCGCCAAATCCCCAAACCGAAAAATCTATACAAATTTTTCTAACCACGCTTCCCAATCTCCTCATCCCCAATATATGTTTTCCTGAACATACTTCCCAATCTTAACGAAAGGTCGAAACTCTCAAGGCTATAGCAATTACGAAACTCCCAAAGATTATGAAAGATATATTTCTCCCACCAGAGTAGGAATAGAAAAAAAATTTACGTCTCTCATTCTCTCTCTTCCGCTTTTGTTTGTAGCCTTAGAATTTTACGGTTTCATTTTCATTCCAAAGCACCGTAACTTTGGTATGTTTGGCTTTTCTCAGACTTTTATTTGGATAGATCTATAGGTTTCTGTTTTGAGACTTGGTGTTTTGGTTCTGTTATTGATTTGAACTCCGTTTTGATTGAGATTTCGAAATAAGAGGAGTTTTGGAGGAGTATATGCTTATTGTTTACAATTTACAATACTTTATATTATTGTAAGTATTTCATTCTTGGTTTGTTCTATATCAGGAGAAATAAGGACTCGCACGGACACACAAACACACCTTTCCAGAACCCAGGAATTCAATAATTATAATGGCGGGAACCCTATCGTCGGGCAGAATCTTGGTGGAGACATTGGAGCCTTCGTTGTGCAGAGTCGTGTTAGCGGTTGCGACAACCGGGAGCCAGCACGAGATGACTTAAGGCTTAGGGGAATCGACGGCGATGATTCTAGAGTGAAACGACGACGTGGTGGTGAAGCACACGGGTTGGAACTGGGAGGTCCTGGTTGATGTAGGAAGGGTTGGACCGTGGCTCGGACCTAGGAGAGTGGGGTCTGGTGGCGATAGGTGAGGGTGAGGAAGGTGGCTAGGTCCGCCGTTGCCGAAGCCATGCTTGCTCGAGACAGTAAGGTTGAGCTTTTAGGTTTAAGATTTGAGAGAGAGAGAGAGAGAGAGAGAGAGAGAGGGTTTATCCGTCTATCTGGTAGTGAAATGATATCGAAGGGTGTACCTGTGGACGGTGTTAACATGTCCAAAATCTTTTCAATTTTCAATTTTATTTTTGAGACCTATCAATGAAGTATAAGATTTCGTTTGGGTGATGAGTGATTTGATCTGAATTAATTTATGAATAATAATATTTTATAAATTTCATTGAGATGTATTTAAATGTATGAAATATATTGAGATATATTTATCTTTTTATTAAAAATTTAAAAAGTAATAAATCTTATCAATAATTGATTTGAGATAGATTAAGATGAGTTTGACACCCAAATATAATATTGTGAAAACCAAAATCATATCATTAGATTAATGCACAAGTGACTATTGTTCAATTTTGAGTAAGTATCTAAGTTATTGGCTCGGACAAGAAAACCTGACCGATTTTAATAATTATGGTAGTGATTATGCATAATGAACTATTTAAATTTATAAAATTCGCCATAAATAATGATCTGCGCATCGCGCAGGTTACATGCTCGTGAGTTTATAATACAATAGGCAAATGGCTTTGCGTCAAAGGGGGAGAAATAGAAATGGGGAGAGGAGGGATGCAACATTTGTTATCACAGTCAATTCTATTTTTTATTTGCTAGAATCTATACGTGTCACACAATTATTGGATGGTGTAAATAAACTATACTCACCTCGTCCGGCTCCTAGGGGCTCTCATTTGTAAACTGTGTCCACAGATATTTGTCCCATTAATATAAACAAAGAGAACTGGTCTTTGGAACTTTCAAAAAAAAAAAAAACAAAAAAAGAACTGGTATTTGGAAACCAAAACCAAAACCAGAGAAAAAGAAAAGAAAAGAAACAGAACATCTCAGCAAAAATTATGACGTGTTTGACCCTCCATGTCTCGAAAGTTTATTCATTCGAAGGTTGTCCTCGGCTTTTATTATTAATTTATTCTTAAATCTTAAAATTAGTCGTGCTCGTGCACAGGGGTAAAAGGTGAAACGTTATAAATGAATAAAAATGACACATCACTTTTTACAATATATTACATAATTATATTTTAAAATAAAAGATAGTTTAATAAAATAATTTATAAAATAAAATTATTTTATAAAAATACACTCACTTTAAAATATACGTTATGACTTGTGAAATATATTATGTGGATATTATTATTAACAAAAATAGGACTTTTCTTTTAAAAAATTTAAATTCGATTACCACCTGTGAGGTTCGTGGAGTATGAATTTTGCTCCTGGCTTTCATGTCAATGCGTTGGACATAAAAAGCAGATTCATAAAACAAAACGTTGTAGATTAAAAAGCAAAATGTTTTGGTACATATGCCTAGGGGGACAGGACAGCTCAAGCCTTAAATTAGTGCCTCATTTTGAAGCCACATACCCCACACTCCGTAGAGTGTAGGTACATATGAACATAATTATATTCACAAATTGGCACTCACCATTCATTACTCATGAGCTGAAAAGGTGCAGTCTCGAGTAAATGTACACGTAAGGCAAGCCTACTAAGCTGATTTTGTCCTGTTTGGACAGTAAAAATATTTTATCTCATCTTATCATTATAATTTTTTTAAATTTATACAAGATATAATAAGTAATTCTATTTTTTAAAATTTTAAAATAATAATAATATTAAAAAATAACATTTTAATAATATTGTATTCAATTTTTTATTTTTATATAAAATCATTTCAACTTATCTTATCTTATCTCACTATCTACAACTCACCTTCTAGTTCAGAAAATTTACAATCTTCTTAATTGCATAAACCTTAGAAGGTCTATGATGGGCCCCGACCATGAACATGCTCACTGTTTAGTCAAATTACTCGTGTTAATTAATGTCCAAACATGACATTGGCTAACTGCCTTAATTAAACCACTCCTGAATTTAAATGAATGCTTTGTCTGCTCCTTTATGAACGTTAGCTAAGAGTTAAAAGATGTTTGTTCGGATTGTGGATATCAAGATTAAACCCTGGTTTTGCTTAACCCTTGAGAAATGATAAACTTATTATTATATAACAACTTGTTTACAATCATGTAATAAAATAATATTATTTTAAAAATTATTTTAATTTAATGGGTTTAAATTTAGTAAAAGATATTATTATATTTTAAAATTATCTATAAATTGTGAATAGATTGTAAACTTATAAGAAGACTACCCTGTAGCTTTGCGTTTGGATCAAGATTTCTGATATACATTTTAGTTATATTTTAGATGTTCATAAATATGGGAGAAACTCTACTATGGGGTATAGAAACATCTATTTCTTCCCATAAAAGGCCTAATAGGAGGAGTGAGGTAGTTTTTTATAAAGCCCAGGATGAGTTTGTTCCTAAGCCATGTGGGACTTTCCGATACGCCCCCTCACGTGTGGGCCGGTATTTCCGGTACCATCATCGTGGGTAGGTCGCAGGAGCCCATCATTGGTCATAGGTTAGCCTGCTCTGATACCATGAACAAAGTTGCATAAAAATGGTTTTGGCCAACACACCAAACCAGTATATTGTGTATTCATTATATAGGTAGTACAAGTCAATGAAAAATCAAATGATACAATCTTGAGAGATACAAACTATTTATGTACAAGATAGCAAAAGATACAATTAACATAAATAAGGTTGATTTGCTGAATCTATGGGATTGCAGAATTATATAGCAGAGATTGTAAGATCCATGATTGTATCAAAGGCTTTCCTTAAGTGTGAGCTTCCATATTTGTAAGGCTAGCTGTCTGGTACCCATAACTCTTTTATTGTCTCTCTGATTTCTCAGTTGCAGCACAGGTTCCCCCTCAAGGACTTGGGGTCACTTAGCTACTTCCTTGGCATTCAGGCCACATGATCAGCCACTGGCCTACACCTTTGTCAATCTAAATACATTCAAGATCTCTTGCACCGTACTTGCATGATTGGAGCCAAACCAGCCAGCTCTCCTTGCTCATCTAGTTCCAAGTTGTCCAAATATGATGGGGATGTGCTCCCTGACCCATCTGAATATCGTCAAGTGGTTGGATCCTTGCAATATTGCACGTTGACACGACCCGACATTTCCTTTGCAGTCAACCAACTTTGTCAACATATGCATTGCCCCTCAACTACCCATTGGTCAGCTGTTAAGCGTGTTCTAAGGTACCTGAAAAGCTCTAGTGATCATGGTCTATTTTACTCTCCTGGCAGTCTTCATCTTCAAGCCTTTTGTGACTCCGACTGGGCAGGGAATCTGGATGACCGTCGTTCTACCTCTGGATTTGGTATTTTTCTTGGCAACTCTTTAGTCTCTTGGAGTGCCAAGAAGCAGGTGGTGGTGTCTCGGTCTAGCACAGAAGCTGAGTACCGAGCTATGGCTATCACCACTGCTAAATTGTTTTGGCTTCGCATGCTTTTTAAGGATCTTCATATCCTTCTCCTACAGCCCCTTATCCTTTGGTGTGACAATGTTAGTGCCTTGGCTCTTGCCTCTAATC
>QEOT01002642.1:37540-55587 GCA_003123785.1 Pterocarya stenoptera
TCGGTCCAGCACAGAAGCTGAGTACCGAGCTATGGCTATCACCACTGCTGAATTGTTTTGGCTTCGCATGCTTTTTAAGGATCTTCATATCCCTCTCCTACAGCCTCCTATCCTTTGGTGTGACAATGTTAGTGCCTTGGCTCTTGCCTCTAATCCGGTGTTTCATGCTCGCACCAAACACATAGAGGTCGACTATCACTTTATTCGTGAAAAAGTATTGAATGGTGACATTCTTCTCAAGTTTATTTCAACTAATGATCAATTGGCTGATATTTTCATTAAGGGTCTCTCCTCTACTAGATTCTCTCTTCTCAAGTCCAAGCTCTTGGTTCAATCTCTTCCCATTCGCTTGCGGGAGGATGTTAAAGTATCTAGTGTAACCACATCAGACCCCTCAAGCTCCAGCTCTGCAGATCGTGCACACAATGAGTGCCCAAGCAGTATCATTACCAATATGGCAAGAGCACCTCTCCAAGATCATGACAGCAAACCTCCAGACAGCTAGCCTTACAAATATGGAAGCTCACACTTAAGGAAAGCCTTTGCAACAATCATGGATCTTACAATCTCTGCTATATAATTCTGCAATCCCATAGATTCAGCAAATCAACCTTATTTATGTTAATTGTATCTTTTGTTATCTTGTACAGAAATAGTTTGTATCTCTCAAGATTGTATCATTTGATTTTTCATTGACTTGTACTACCTATATAATGAATACACAATATACTAGTTTGGTGTGTTGGCCAAAACCATTTTTCTGTAACTTTGCTCATGGGGTTCCGCTTGGAGTTGGTCATGCACTTAGCTTAGCGCAATGGCCGGTTCAGTGGTGCAAAAATATCACCATGTGTGAGCGATAAAAGAATGATGACATTTGATAGTTACTTTGCTAATAGAAGTCTTTTCTAATTGTTTAATCCAATTTGATGATCAATTTTTCGAGGGAAATAGAAATATCATCTACAATACTTAATTTTGACCATGCAGAAATTCAGGCAGTATGAAACCCCACACGTGCTTCTTCTTTTTTTTTTAGAATAAATTCCATTCATTCATAAGGGGATATTACATCTTTGACATGAGATATACAGAATACAAGCTAACTACTGCTTTGAAGGCTTCCCAATGCACAAATTCTTTTGTGACCAATATGGTCAAGTTCATTGCTGTAACTTTCTACAGACAAACCGTTTGAGAGATAGCACTTTGTCCTAAGACAAATTTAACAAACCTCACATTCTGTTCTAAGACAGAATTAAACAACTCTATATTCTGTCTAAGACGGAGTAGATGACACATTCTATGGACAAAAATTCAAAAGACTATGTGCTTTTTTTAACCTAAAACAAAAGAAATAACAGAAAACGTAAAAGATACATGAAAAAATAACGAATTATAGCTTGGAAAGCTATAGATCCTTATTTTAACTTTAAATGAAATAAAAAATGCAAACATTGAGACTGTGGTGGCGCGTGAGGGACACGCGCTACCTTCTAAGTATGGTAGAACGTTAGGTCTGAAGAAATCAACGGCCTTGGTCCCAGAAAAGTCTCGTGTGGCGGCAATAGAGCTTCCTTGCGGTGGCGTGTGGATATCCGCACTTTGGGCTGCATGTGTGGCTCACATGCTGCTCCGTTCGACGAGACTTTTCGTTCGTTTGAAGGATCGGTACTTTGGAAATCTTGTGGTGGGACACGTTGTGGGTGCGTGGTTCCGGAAAACAATGGATCTGCATTTCACCCTATTGTAAACAAAAAAAATAAACAAAATCAAAAAAATATAAATAAAAAGCTAGAGAGAAGTGAGAGAAAGGGATGATGGAGGAGGGAGGGAGGAGCCAAACTCCAACCCTCCTCTTATTTGAGTTTTTGAGGGACAGCTGTGTGGAGAAAAAATGGAGAAAGTGAGAATAGGGTTTTTAAGGACCGAAGCAGTAGCACCCCTATGTTGAATTGCAAGTAAAAATTTTCTTTTTCACACGTGCATTTAATGCTTCGTCTATTCCTATTTACTTTCGCTCATACAATTAAAAAAATTTAAAATTCATTTATTGCACATGATTGGCAATACCATCGCTTCTCTCCGATCTCCAAGTGAGGTCCATTATAATTATCAAACAACGCATTTGTGTACAAGATTTAGGACTAATTATTTTGAAGAGTAATGCTATACAATATATTTTTATCTTATTTTGATCATATTAATTAGTATGTAGCATATTTATTAATAAGAAAGTATGCAATAAATAATCATTTAATAATAATAAATATATCACATCTTCCTAAGTGGGATGGTAATATAGTATAAATAAGTTTCTTATTTTGAAAGTATTCATAAGACCCGATTTGGATATACGGATGAAATACAGATATATTATAAATGAAATAACCTGTACGGTAAAACCATCTCGACAATCTAAACACACACTCCCTTGTATTCTATCAGGAATCGTGCTACGCCCATCAGGGTGAGCCCGACAAATTTTTCTGATAAAGTGATTTGATTGATTGATTGATTTATTTATTTATTTTCATTCATTTTTTATATCTTTAAACATTTTTTTAAAATATACAATATTATTACAAAACACTTCCTTAAAGTGTGTTTGGGGGTTAAGATGAATTTAATACTTTTTATGAAAAATTGAAAAAGGTTATGAGTTCCACATATAAAGATGTTTTAAGTTGAAAAAGGTTGTGGGTTCCACATGTAAGAAGGTTTTGAATTGGGATGAGTTTAGCAATTTGAGAGTTGAGTGTTTGGATGTTAGACTCAATTTAAAATTAGACTGAACTCAGCTGAGTTTGGGAACCAAACGCAGCATAATATTATTCTATATGTTCTATACAGAGTCATATATAATTATTAATTAAAATAATATATTTTATCAAACAAATTGATATTTTTGGAAATATTGAATAATATTAATTTTGACAAAGTAAAATAAATCAATTTTGAATTTAAATATGTTTATGTGGATTTAAATTAATAATCGATATTACTTGCTTTTTAATATATTCATAACTATTACCCAATAATTAAAAATACTTTTTAGTCATTGGTAGGACCCACCATTTTATTAAATTCCTAAAAAACTAAAACCATTTCATCTCATCTCACTATCCAATTACACACACTTTTACAAATCAACTCATCTCATTTGATATCTAACAGCTATCCACAAAATTCTCATCTCATCTTATCTGTGTAACCAAACCAGACTAAGTTTCTTAGCAGTCTTTAATCTAAGGAGAGCAACTATTCCATCCTTGAAGAACATGCACAAGGTAACATTTTTTTTTTTAAAAACCCCATTTGGATGTTGAGATGGCCTCAGCACATCTCAACATCCAAATAATTTTATCTAATTATCATCAAATCGTTATAATTTTCTCAAATTTTAAATAAAATAAAAAAACAATTCAGTTTTTTTTTTCAAATTCCAAAACAAAAATAAGATTTTAACAATATTTGAATTTTCTCTCTCATTTTTTAAAACCTCATAAAACATCTTAATCCAAACCATTTTATTATTATTTATAAATTATTTTACTCATATTTACAGATTTCTCATCTTATCTCAAATCAACTCAACTCAAGATACAAACAAAATATAATAGTTGATGGAATCCTACCGAGTCTGACTCGTAGCCTTTGTTCTTATTTGTTAATGGAACAACGACTAGAATGTGAGGGAAAGATAATTAAGCAATTTTGATCCAACCAAATATTCGAGTCTGACTTATAGCAATTCTTTAACAAACAATAACTAGATTGAGAAGGCAATATGTTTGATCTATTGGATCAAGATATATAATTCCCTATTATAAGTAGATCCAGAGGATCAGTACCATTAGTGTTGCTATCCAAATGTATAATAGTGTTGGGATGGAAGTTTCGTTTAGTCTAAATCCTCTTAGTTTAATTTGAAAAAAAAGAGTTCTTATTAGTGGGGTATTTATTTATTTTTATGGTGGTAGGAGTACTGATAACAACACCCCAACAACAACCAGGAATCTCACCAATGAAATTTATCAGCTGGGAGTAGTCCCTACTTTTGACTTTGATTTTTGTTGTTAACGATCTGACTACTACGGTACTTGAGTGTGAGAGCCTGATGGGTTGGTGATGAAATTTCTAACTCTTCTGGAAGCAAATGAAGAACAACATATGATGGGTACACGTGTACATAATTGCTCAATTTCGACTTACATGTATATAATACAAATATTTTATTGTTTTCCGGCTGCTTCCCTTTTCCTTGTTTATCGTAGAGACACTGATTTCAGGCTAAACAAATCTCTCTCTCTCTCTCTCTCTCTTTCGGTGTATTTGTTTTGCATGCACATATAATGACATTTGTTTAGCCTCAAATCAGTGTTGCTACCTTGTTTTGGACGATAAACAAGGAAAAGGAAGGAGCACAAAATCTCTGGCCGGAAACATCTTTTTCCTTTGACCAATTTTACTTTTCTAAACCTTTGCATTATACTCTTCTTTTCTAGTATTCTTTCTTGTCTTGGGAACAGATGAAGAGACTAAAATATTAACGAAACAATCTTCCTTATTTTCCCGAGCCTACTTTTGTTGGAATTCAAAGCACAAACACCAAGAAATCATTTCTACAATCAAAGATCAACGTGAAAGTATCGACCGGCGAGAACAGAAAACGCAAACTTAACGTACGGTCAAAATGAGCGGCTCACCCATCTCTTGCTTGTGGTTTCCGTTTTTCATTTCCTTCTGCAGAAGAAGTCAATGCTACAGTTTCTAACTAAACAACATCTGCTACAAGTTTGGTTCTGCCCATATGCAGGCGCTGCCCTTGAACGACATTCCGATATGTTCCAGATTCGCATGGTACGAATCAATGAGTCCAATTCTCTACTTGAATTCATGGGACTCTAACAGCTGATCATTAACTATAAATTTCACACAAGAAGAGGAAGAAGAGGAAGAAGAAGAAGACGAGGAGGAAGAAGATCAAGAGATATTAGAACTAACATGTCAGACGAGGAAACCAATTTACGGTCCTTTGCATTAGCAATTTTCTTAATCTTGATCCCAGGTACTAATCCCTTTTTTTTTTAATATTAATTGTGGGTGCCTTCTCTTCTCCTCTGTTAGACAAATCATTTCTCTGTTATCAGATAATGCATGAATTGATTTTCTATAAATTCTTTTACTTGAATTCACCTTTACATGAATCATCTGTTCATATTCGTGGAATCCAATTAAAACATCAGTGACACCAACCTTGACTTTCAAATATGTTCAAACCCAAACGACTTTATTTGCAGGTGTGTTGGTTGCTGGAGATTCTCTGGAAACAGACAAAGATGTCTTACTGAATTTGAAATCATTTCTCCAAGAAAAAAATGTCGTTAACCGAGGGCAATACTCGGAGTGGAGCAAACAGAGCTCAAATAACCCGTGCGATTGGCCGGGAATAATATGTAGTCCCATTAACGGCACAACTGTAAGAGTTATCGGAATCAACCTGTCCGACAACCACATCTCGGGCGAGATATTCAGAAACTTCTCATTGCTAACGGAACTCTCCTACCTTGATCTTTCAAGAAACACTCTCGGTGGAATGATCACTGAGGACTTGAGCCGCTGCCAGAAGCTAGTGCATCTCAATCTCTCCCATAATATCTTCGAAGGAGAGCTGAACTTGACCGGATTGAGCAAACTGGAGAAGCTTGATTTGTCTGTCAACAGATTTTCTGGGGAGTTACGGTTGGTCATCCCAATAATTTGCGACAATTTGATTGTGATGAACATATCGTCGAATAATTTCACTGGTAGCATGAATGGTAGCTTTGATGCGTGCTCGATGCTGAAGCACTTGGATTTGAGCTCAAACAGGATAAGTGGGGAGTTATGGGTTGGCTTTGCAAGGCTGCTAGAGTTTTCTGTGGCTGAAAACTCTTTCACAGTGTCACTTTCGTCGTCCATGTTCACTGATGTCTGCAGCTTGCACGTTTTAGACCTGTCTGAGAATGGTTTTGTTGGTGATGTTCCAAGGGAAATATCAAAGTGTCGAAATATTGTTATCTTGAATCTGTCGGTGAATAATTTTACAGGGAAAATACCGGCTGAGATAGGATCGATTTCAAGTCTTGAAGCTTTGTACTTGGGGAGTAACAAGTTTTCCAATAGCATCCCTGATTCGCTATTGAACTTGAATAACTTGGCCTTCTTAGATTTGAGCAGAAACAATTTTGGGGGAGTTATACAAGAGATTTTTGGCAAATTCAAACAGATTACGTCTCTTGTGTTGCACGGGAATGCATATACTGATGGAATATATTCGTCTGGAATCTTAAAGCTACCTCATATTTCAAGATTAGACCTGAGCTGCAACAAGTTTTCAAGTTCTCTACCAGTTGAAATCTCAGAAATGCCAAGTTTGAACTTCTTGATCCTTGCTCACAATCAGTTTTCAGGGACTATACCGCCACAATTTGGAAACTTGAGCCGCCTGCAAGCCCTCGACCTCTCTTTCAACAGGCTAACTGGATCAATACCTCCCACCCTAGGAAAATTGAGCACACTCTTGTGGTTGATGCTGGCAAACAATTCACTAACGGGTAGAATTCCATCGGAGCTGGGAAATTGCACGAGTTTATTGTGGTTAAACCTTGCCAACAACCAGCTTTCTGGAAAAATCCCGCCAGAATTGGCGAATATTGGTCGAAATGCCACGCCTACTTTTGAATCTAATAAACGGGAAAGTAATCGGATAAATGCTATCTCAGGGGAGTGTTTGGCAATGAAAAGGTGGATTCCTGCAGACTACCCTCCTTTCAGTTTTGTGTATTCCATCCTTACAAGAAAGAGTTGCAGAAGCATATGGGAAAAGTTACTTCAAGGAAGTGGCCTTTTCCCAATCTGTGTAGCCGGTTCATCAGTCCGGAGCTTTCAAATCTCTGGTTATGTTCAACTAAGCGGGAATATGCTTTCAGGTGAAGTCCCTCCAGATATTGGCAAGATGCAGAATTTCAGTTTGTTGCATCTGGGTAACAATGAATTCAGTGGGAAACTCCCTTTCCAGATTGGACAAATGCCTCTTGTAGTATTAAATGTCACCAGGAACAAGTTTTCGGGTGAAATCCCAGTGGAAATTGGTGGCATTACATGCCTACAAGATCTGGATTTGTCTTTCAATAATTTCTCTGGTACGTTCCCTGTGAGCTTGAGCAACTTAAATGACCTCAGCAAGTTCAATATCTCATACAACCCATTTATCTCCGGTGCGATCCCAACCACGGGTCAATTAGCAACTTTCGAGGATTCCTATTTCGGTAACCCTTTCTTAGACCTTCCGAACTTCATTGAAAACTCTGAAGGTAAGTCCCCTAAGAGTAAGGATGGGAAGCCTGAAAGGCCTACAAAGCTTACTGCAATCTTATTGTTCATAGCTCTGACATTAGCGGTCTTAATATTTGGGGTATTGTCACTCATAGTTTGGTCATTGATAAAAAGCCCAACAGAGTCACCCGGATATCTTCTAGAGGAAACAAAATACCGGCATGATTTTGCATCAAGTTCTAGCGGTTCATCGTCATGGTTGTCAGACACAATCAAGGTTATTCGGCTAGACAAAACAGCTTTCACACATGCAGACATTCTGAAAGCTACTAGTAACTTCTCCGAGGAAAGGATTATTGGAAAGGGAGGATTTGGCACTGTGTATCGAGGATCATTGCCTGATGGGAGAGAAGTGGCAGTAAAAAAGCTTCAAAGAGAAGGAATAGAAGGTGAAAGGGAATTCAGAGCAGAAATGGAGGTTCTGAGTGGAAATGGCTTCGGCTGGCCTCATCCAAACCTTGTGACTCTTTATGGATGGTGCTTGAATGGCTCAGAAAAAATCCTGGTTTACGAGTACATGGAGGGGGGAAGCTTGGAAGATCTTGTCTCAGACCGAGCCAGCCTAACATGGAGGCGACGACTTCAGGTGGCCATTGATGTAGCTAGTGCATTAGTATTCTTACACCACGACTGCTTTCCTGCCATTGTTCACCGGGATGTCAAGGCCAGCAATGTCCTGCTCGACAAGGATGGAAAGGCAAGAGTTACAGACTTTGGTCTTGCTAGAGTTGTTGATGCTGGGGACAGCCATGTGAGCACGGTGGTGGCGGGGACTATTGGTTACATTGCACCAGAATACGGGCAAATATGGCATGCCACTACCAAAGGCGATGTGTACAGCTTTGGGGTATTGGCAATGGAACTGGCAACTGGGAGGCGAGCTTTGGATGGAGGGGAAGAGAGTTTGGTGGAATGGGCGAGGAGGGTAATGGGGGTTGGGCAGCATGGATTGAGTAGATTAGTCATTCCAGTTGTGCTTATGGGGTCTGGGCTGGCTGAGGGGGCAGAGGAGATGTGCGAGCTACTTCAGCTTGGTGTGAAATGTACGGCAGAGTCACCACAAGCTAGACCAAACATGAAGGAGGTGCTAGCCATGTTGATTAAGATATCTAGCAACAGAGGGTTGTTCAATTATGGCTCCTATCCTCCCTCTTTGTGATTAAATCTAGAAACTTTCTATGAGTACTGGGATGCTGCAAAGTTTATATAGATATCATACACATCTTTTTTTATGCTCCTGCATTTCCTTTTTGTACGCAGAATTGGTCATTCATTTTGTTTATGCCTTTTTTTCCTGATGCGTTCGACAATAGTAGAGACTATATCCAAGAGTTTTTCGGGAGGTAAAATCCTTTATGAGTAAACTTCAATACAAGCTCTCAAGTTGAATGAAACGATGATGGACAATTGATAGTTTTGTTCGCAAATAAACTTTCTAATTGTTTAACCCAACATGATGATCTATTTCGAGTAGTGTGGACTCCACATGAACATTTTAATACTACGTCTATCTCAATCTGCATTGAATCATCCAATTGGATCGTAAAATTAAAAAATCCCTGTTAATTTAATTTGCAAAAAGTCCAGTTATTGCGCATGATTGTCAATACCATAATTTTCTCCGATTTCATGTGAATTCCATTATAATTATCAAACAACATTGGAATTTGTGTTCAAGATTTAGGACTATTTATTTTGAACGTAAACACGAGTTTCGACTTGGCATGTCTGGTAATCATGAAGGAGAGAAATCATTTCATCCTTGACGCAGCTTTATGTTTCGTTTTGGCTTGAAGTACATGCACAAAAGTCTTCTTTTTAATTTAATTTTAATTGATGCATGAAATCCCACGAGTCTGATGACTTGTTGTCTTTGTTAATGGAACAATGACTAGACTGAGAGGGAAAGACTATAAGCAATTTTGTATTGTTCTTGCTTGTAATTGACAAATCTTGGAGCATCTGCCCTCGGAGCATTTGTTTTTTTTAACTGAGAAAGGCTGTTGTTTCAACACTAGGTACTACCATTGAGGCACCGACTTCTCTTTGTTTTTCGTCTTGAACAACCAAAGAGTAAACTTTTGCAATTGGGGGTAAATGATCCATTAGAAGAATCTGTCTTCTTAATTGAGAAAAATTTTCATTGAAGTCATGAGGAACCGTATAATGCGCCTCCGCAATAAACGATCCAAGGAAATTTCTCAAGCATGTAGCTCTTCCCATAAACATTTGAACTGAATGCAGTAATTACTAACAGGTGAATTTCCTTGAGTAAGAGACAAAAGATCCTTCTCCAATTGAAGAATTCTAGGACCATTGCTCTCTGTGAAAGAATCTTGTAATTCTTGCCATATTTCTCTCGCAGTGTTCAAACCAATGATACTCCAAGCAATTTCTTTGGAAATAGAATTGATTATCCAGGAAATGAAAATGCTATGCATCGATACCAAGCGGCAAAAGAAGAATGCAATTCATCAATTGGTTCCGGAATTGTATCATTCACGAATCTAAGCTTGTTTTTGGCACCCAGCGCTAGTTGCATTGAGCGTTGCCATGTAGTAGTTGTCTCCCGTGAGGATATGAGTTACAAGAATTGTGCCAGGGGAATCTCCATTCTGTGGAAAAAATGGACTGGTTGAGTCGTCGACGATGGAGGATGATGAAGGAAAGACCTAATATGATACCATGTTATAATTGGAGAAGAGGAAAACTCTCTATATTTGATAAAACGTTAATTTTTATTTTTATTTATATTTATTTATTTATTTATTTTTAGAGATGAAAGATGAGCTCTGCTATTTAGAGAACTCCAGACTTTACCAAAAAAAAACTAATATTTCAAGAACCAATCTTGCTAACCTATATCATGTGTTTACACGTGTGTGCTGAAATGTATCTCTAAGATAATGTATTTCGTAATGGTTCTAACCTCTAAGTAGATACAGAGGATCAGTACTCTAAAAACCTTGTAATATTGTTGCTATCCAGACTATGGAATATAGAACACTAGCTACAAGTTTTATGTATATATCATCAAGTTTTTGACTCTTATGCAAGGATGTCTCGTTTAGTCTAAATCCTCCTAATTTAATTAAAGAAAAAGATTATAATTAGTGAGGTATTTATTCGTTTTTATGGTGGTAGGAGAACTGATAACAACACCCCAACAAGAACTAGAAATCTCACCAACGAATGTTGATTAATTACATATGCAATATCAGCTCGGATCGAGTAGTCCTTACTTTTGACTTTGATTTTTCTTGTCGACAATCTTATTACTACACTTGATCAGTGTGCGAGCGTCATGGGTGGTTGATGAAATTTCTAAGGGTCAGTTTGGAGGTTGAGATGAGATGAAAATTTAAGATTTTTGTGAATAGTATTAAGATGAAATTTTGAAACGGTTTTAAGAAAAGTTTGTGGGTCCCATTGTAAGATATGTTTGGATGTAAAGTGAGATGAGATTTTTGAAAATTTTCACTTGGGAATAATATTCGTGGGTCCCTCCATTTCATCCTCCCGAGACTTGTGTCGTCATTGTGCAAAGCTCTTTCACCTTCTTCATTGTTCGATTTTTGCCCCAGACGTAAAACACACCCCTCCCACATCAGCACCTTCATCTAGTAGCACCGACACGAATGACCCATGAATCTTCCAAGTGGTTTTTCTCAACATCGCGCAGCAACGACATCCTCAACCATGGGTAAGTTCTGTCTGATTGGTTTATTAAAATTAATCCCTTCGAGTTTAGGGTTTCATTTTCTAATTTCCACCATTGTATGCTAGGGGTTCTCGGGTTTGATTTACGCATTTTTTGGTAGGGGATATTATCTTTGAACGATTTTGAAGATTTGTGTCCTCTAATAAAAATTATCCCTTTGATCACCATGAGTTTCATTTTCTAGTTTCGTCTCTCTATCTTCATGCGGTTCCTGGGTTCGATTTACGTAGTTTTTCTTGGGGATCTTATTTTCTGTTGATGTTTGAAGATTTCTATCCTCTACGTAAAGTAATCTGGGGCTTTTAGGGTGTAATTTTTTAGGGAGGACTATCTCCATTTCATGCGGTTTCCTAGTTCGATGTACGCATAATCTATTGGGGATCTTATTTTGTGTTGATTTTTGAAGATTTTGCCTTATGCTTAAATTTATGGATTTCTTTGGCATGTGCTGTTTCTACTTTTGGTTAGAAATTCAACCATCATAGATTGTGAATGCAGGGCTCCAGTAAATTGACATCTTGCAATAATGCTTTTTCACTTTCATAGTGAAAATGAGTACTTGTTCCTAACCTGGTAATTCATCCATGATGCGAATGACTTTATTAGTAGTTCATTTCTCAATGCTTTTTCTTATGAGTAGTTACATGCATTGTACTTATAATGTGAACTTGTTAATTTCTGCTTTGAGTTTCTGGAGGAAAGCTGAAATGTTGGATAGATTGTTGAAGTACTTGTTCTCATATAGTTTGCAAGAAATGTGTTTTCAAAGAACTCAAGTTAATTTTGACTACTGCTGCTTATGTTATTTGAAATTGTTGTGGAAAGTAAGGGGTGTTTGTTTACTTCTTGTTTGTACATTGTTTGCAAGAAATATGGTACTTTGTTTGCAAGAAATTTGGAAAGTAGTAGCGGAGTGACCATATCTAGTACTTAGTCTATGAGGCCAGAAGATGGAATGATGTTGGGACAAAGACTACGTTGTTATTGTGACATTCCCTCCAAATTGTGAAAGTCTGCCAGGCCCAATAATTTTGGTCGGCGATTTTTTAATTATCGATATTATAAGGCTCAAAAGTAGTGTGGATTTTTTGAATGGCTTGATCTTCCATGGAATCAACCGAATTGTTGTAAGCGCACCTTAGAGTTAGCAGAACGAAGGAATGAAAGGATCGCGGATGAACGTGCAAGAATAGAACATTAAAGATTCTAAGCTATGAAGAACAAGTACAAATGTGCCTTGATTGGGTCTTGGGTTTTATTTATTGCCTTATTAGTTTGTTTTAAATTTTCCAAAATTAATGATAATGTAAATTGTTTAATGCTACATTAATGTCACAAATTGGCACGATAAGTTGTATTTATTTTTAAAATTACTTGTTTTGTTGTCTATTTATAGTGTACTTGTTCCAAACTCTTGCCTTGTTTAATTCCAAAATGCTCAATATTTTACTTCTAGTGTGCACCCTTTTCCTTTACATTAGGTTCATTACTGAGCAATCAAGACAATATGCTTGGAAAAGCATATTAGACAATAACATAATGGTAGTTTATTTTTACTTTTCAATTTAAATATTCGGATAATAGACGTGGAGTCAAGACAAACCAATTTTCTTGATCTTGATTGTATACATAATTCGTTATGGTTTTAAATATGCACAAAAATGTCTATGAAACATTAATATGAAAATACAATAAGCAAGAATTACAACATATGAGCATACACGTTCATCCCCCATTCTGGTGCGCCCACATAGGAATCGCAATCTCATTCCTCTGCACAGCCATAGCTCCAACTGACTCATGGGACATGTCTACAATTTCAGAGGTCTCACCCACGTCCTCTTCTCCAGACATATTTTCTCCATTGAACTGAAGCCCTAATGCATACTGAATGAACTCATCATTCGGTGTCACTGTTTTTATCAGGTTGTGTAGTGTACAACATGCGGTAATGATCATTCATTGCTTGGTTGGGCGATATCGAGGCATTGCTTTGAATATCTAAAATCGATTTTTCAACAATGTGAATGTGAGCTTGATAACATTGCATAGCGATGAATGACGAAAGTTGAAATAATCTTTATAGCCTTTTAAATAACGCCCACCATAACGATCAAATTGATAATACCTCTCTCGTGGATATGGCAGCATAAACTTCTTAATGCTGGGAAATATGAAATCGACAAGATAATAATATCTTGAATACATGAAAATATACGAGTTATAGCTGCTCTTACAAAAAGACCCAAAATTTTAGGCACAAGAAAATTTTGAATACTCGCTTTCAATACCAATTTACATATAAGGTACCCGGATTTGGCCATGGAAATCTATTCCAACCTCGACTCAAGGCATCCAGGAAAACTCATGCATCAGCCCTCCCATCCAGTATACATATACGTGAACTTCATATCGAAGTTACATAATCAGAAGACATTTTGTGCAATTAGATTATAACGATTTCTATATGCATTTGCAAAAGGAGCTGGTGCAACAGTTGAAATCATTGTGTTGTCCATAGCACTAAGACATTTCTACAATCACATATATCAGAAAACACACCCCAATAAGAACAAATATATTAATCACCATGTTGTAAAAAGTGTGGTGAATAAATAAACCCTAGTAAATTCATTACCTCAAATCATGGATAATTGTGGCGGTTTCCTGCAATGTAAGAATGGACCCCTGTTGTGTGTGTTGACCTAATCACAGTCCTCCCTAGCTCATGTAGTGACCGCATCATCGTCTTTATGTGGCGGTTAATCATTTCGCTAGAATGTTGGAAACGGTCCCCAACAATGCGTTGATCCTATGCATGGCCAACAAAAAGGCAAAACATGTCTAATGATTCCTCCACTGACGCCCTCTCTATAGGGTCCATAATTAATGACCCCCGTAGTAGGTCGCATACATAACAGAATTCGGACACTTCCATTCAAAACATCTCTCAGCAAGTCCGGGGGTTTCCATTCAACACTGGTTGAATATATTGATCCTCCCGTAGACCTATATTGTGTTGGGCATTGGAACTCGATGTCCCAATAATTGAGATGTTGAGTGCATCATATAAATAAGGTTAAGCTCCTGCATTGCCGCTTCATCTCCATTGAAAGGATATGTCGGCATAAACTCATCCGGCTCGCTGTTATGAGATATACTTGAGCAAGTATTGTCCATCTTGCTATTGGTTTCAATTGATGGGGTTTCCACAGAGCTATTATCATTGTCCATTCTAAATACTAGAACGGTTGTGCAGTTGTTGAAAGTTTAAAAAAAACCATAATGTCAACAACAGGATAAATATGAAAATACAGGATCAATTAATGCTTTTTATACATAACGTTGCTAAATTATCTATTTGATGCTTCAAGAAAATACAACTTAATGATAAACAAGAGGGGCCGGTTGCTCTCTCAATTCCTTTCCCTTGAATACTATATCCTACAAAAAAATATGCGGTCAAAACCCAATTATTAGTAGACGAAGAACATGCATCCAGCATTTAATAAGACATATTTAATAAGAATTTGGATCATATTGTTTGAAGAAAACTAGAGGTAAGAGTCTGAAGAACATGACCTAAATAAGACAACATACTGTTATATATGAACAATGTAAATGGAGTAGAGTAATTTGGCAAGCAGTACTCCAAAAATGTTTTCAGATCCTTCATTCCTACTTCTCCAAATGAAGTATTCTAATTAAAGAATTATGGTGATCCGCACAAGAAGCAAAATGCTTCAGAAAATTTGAATTAAATTGAAAACCTCCAAATAAGAGTAGTGATAGATTTGTGAAGAAATAACTTGCAGAAGTTGAACGGATGTTTGACTTTGAACATCTTTTCACTATTTCATAATTTTTTTGGTTGTGTTTTAAATATTTGAAAGATATTTGGATTGAAATTGATAATTTTTCTAGAAATTAGGAAAAAGAAATTGATTTTAGAGCAGCAGGAATTGTTTGAAATAAGCTTCTCTTAAATGATTTCAATACCTTTGGTGAGAAAAATGATTGCCAAGCATTATTCAGTGGTCATTGCATTTTCAAGAGCACCAATAGTATCGTTAACATTTTAACCAGTCTCTAACTAATCTTTCTATCAAACAAAAGATTCCATTAGTTAGTGAATATTAGTGCTTTAAGGAAACAATTTGTATTTCAAGAGGTTAGTTCCTAATTCAAAACAAGAGGGAATATCCAGGAGTTTATTATGTGCTGGGAAAAAAAGAAGATGGCACATTTATCCACTCTGTGCATCTATTCATTGCTTGCATCGTTTCTTATATATACGTGATGAGTGTACGAAAGTGTACTCTAAATACTCTATTATTAGACTACAATGCTAAAATATGAATAGAAATTATAGGAATTAATGTGTATTCTTGAATTGAGTTTCTATTTACTTTGAGATACTCCTAAGCAGATTTTTATGTTTAATTTCAGGGACTATAAAAGAGTAAGTCAAAATCCAGTCAAATTCAAAAGACTTTCAAATGGGCAAGAGTTGGGACAACCTAAGAACTTTCAATAAGTATAGGACTCTTCAAATAAGAATAATGATGGGTTTAAGAGTAATTCGGATCAGGAGAAATAGTCAGAGTCCAACACGCTCTAGAGACAGTCTGGATATACTTTAGTATTTTAATCATATATTTTTTCTCACATATCGGATTGATACAAATCTAGATCCGTTGGAAAGATAACTTAAAGGGCTACAACTTCATCTCTAATAAGAATTTCCAAATTTGAACTCCTGAAACGCGTACATGGCTGCCAAGATAAATCCTAACATTTAGGCGATTTTTCTAAGCGGGAATCATAAAGATATTATAGTTTCTTTTCTACCCTATATAAGTATATCATTAGCACGAAAACGAGGAGTGTGGAGGCTGAAAAGAAAGAAAAGAAAGACAAAAATTCTCTATGGCGGCCGTTTGCATTTTTTTTCCCTTGAGATTTTTGTTGTCTATTATATTTATGGGTAACTAAATCCTCAAGTAGGGTTAGGGATGAACTTGCACATTAGATGATATTTTTAATTTATTTATTTGATTTTCAATTACTAAAACTCTTTTGTTTTATCATTCTTAATTCATCGTTGATGTTCTCCTCTCTGAATAATCATAGATTTTATTCTGTTTATNAATAATGATGGGTTTAAGAGTAATTCGGATCAGGAGAAATAGTCAGAGTCCAACACGCTCTAGAGACAGTCTGGATATACTTTAGTATTTTAATCATATATTTTTTCTCACATATCGGATTGATACAAATCTAGATCCGTTGGAAAGATAACTTAAAGGGCTACAACTTCATCTCTAATAAGAATTTCCAAATTTGAACTCCTGAAACGCGTACATGGCTGCCAAGATAAATCCTAACATTTAGGCGATTTTTCTAAGCGGGAATCATAAAGATATTATAGTTTCTTTTCTACCCTATATAAGTATATCATTAGCACGAAAACGAGGAGTGTGGAGGCTGAAAAGAAAGAAAAGAAAGACAAAAATTCTCTATGGCGGCCGTTTGCATTTTTTTTCCCTTGAGATTTTTGTTGTCTATTATATTTATGGGTAACTAAATCCTCAAGTAGGGTTAGGGATGAACTTGCACATTAGATGATATTTTTAATTTATTTATTTGATTTTCAATTACTAAAACTCTTTTGTTTTATCATTCTTAATTCATCGTTGATGTTCTCCTCTCTGAATAATCATAGATTTTATTCTGTTTATGGATTCAGTCATGCTTTTCTATTGAATGGATTAGCGCTTTGATTATGTTTGGATCAATTATTTATCTATATTGATTTAATTCTTTGTTGCAATATCGCTTCCTGAGTATATTGTCGTCATTGGATTTTTGCAATAGTGATAATAATTTACGTGTTTTAAAAGTGGTGAATGATTCTTCATAGGGTTACATTTGGTTTAATCTTGATTTATAAATCTATATCTTCCGATTGGAAATTTTGGGAATTGAGTTCTCAATTGAGTTATTCAATGAATTAAGAATAATTAAAATACCAGATTTGTGTAAGGGAGAATCCCAACGCTTTATTGTTTGTCAAGTTTGAGTACTTTTTCCATTAGTCACTTTGCTTCACTTTAATTTGTATTTAAAAATTAACCTCTATTCTCCATTAATCATTTAATACTTTTCTTTAGTTTTTTTTAATCCTTCTACTATTCTTTTAATTTGTCTCTCTGTGGAATCGACATTCTAAAGCTGTGCTACAACTACCGTGTTATTCTTTGGGCGTAATCAATACGTTAATCTACTCAAGAGTTTCAACCAACACAAATAAATTCATAATTGAGAAGAACAAAGAGAAACACCAACCATTCAATAATATTAGAAATGCAGCACATCTAATAAAAGACATATTCTATGTTCAAAACTAATAAAAGCAACATTAGAAATGCTGAACAACAGTTTCCACCATCAATGCTTGCAAATTAGGATAGGTGGGTCTCAAACTGAATGACAACTGCTGTGAAAGAAATGAAGTTTGCTATATACTGATGACTGTTCTTCCAGTATACTATATATCAGATCATGCATAAGAGTTTCAGATGTCATCCATAAAACGAAACAAAGAAATAAATCATTTTGTTTGAATAACCAGCACCATATACTAAACAGACTAACACCAACATCTTACTCCCTAGGAACAAAAGACCCATATCTGAACAGACTCAGCCAAATACTATATCCATGTTTAAATAAATCATTGTCCATGCCTCAAGTAAACACTAATTTACAACACAATGATCAATTGGAACAGGTCAAAAAATGTAGCACTGATCTAATGCTCCCAATAAAGGGTCGTATAAAAAAAAAAACAGCAATGAAATGTAACTGATATATAGGCACTATATATAAAAGTGACACTTAGCTGATAGATAAAAATGTAACACTTATTTAACAGTTATCCATG
>QEOT01002642.1:79207-97662 GCA_003123785.1 Pterocarya stenoptera
TCACTAATCTGTTCTTCAATTCTTGGAAGCTATCTTCACACTCATCTGTCCATATGTACTTCTCATCCTTTCTTGTCAACTTTGTCATCGGAGCTGCAATACTCGAAAAGCCCTTAATAAATCTTCTATAGTAACCAACGAGGCCTAAGAAACTTCGTACCTCACTGACATTATTAGGCTTGGCCCACTTTACCACTGCCTCAACCTTTGCTGGGTCCACTGAAATTCCTTTTGCTGATACCACGTGTCCCAAAAAGGAAATCTCGTGCAACCAAACTCGCATTTCTTAAATTTTGCAGACAACTTCTTTTCTCTTAGTGTCTGAAGGACAATCCTCAAATGTTCTTCATGCTCTGCAATACTCCGAGAATAAATGAGAATATCGTCAATAAAAACTATCACAAACTGGTCCAAATAATTCTTGAATACCCTATTCATAAGATCCATGAAAATTGCGGGGGCATTAGTTAGACCAAACGGCATAACAAGAAATTCATAGTGTCCATATCGTGTTCAAAAAGCCGTCTTCTGCACATCTGTCTCCTTAACTTTCAACTTGTGGTATCCGGATCGCAAATCTATCTTAGAAAAGACTTGGGCTCCCTGAAGTTGATCAAATAAGTCGTCTATCCGGGGTAAAGGGTATATGTTCTTGATAGTTACTTTATTTAACTCCCTGTAGTCAATACATAAAGGCATAGACCCATCCTTCTTCTTCACGAAAAGTACAGGTGCACCCCATGGAGAAACACTGGGGTGTATGAAACCTTTCTCTAGTAACTCCTGTAATTGATCCTTGAGTTCTCTCAACTCAACTGGAGCCATGCGGTAGGGTACCTTAGATATAGGCCCCGTTCCTGGAGTGAGATCAATCACGAACTCAACTTCTCTATCCTGTGGTACTCCCGGAAGGTCTTTGGGAAACACATCTGTAAAGTCACTAACTACTTTTATGTCCTCAATCTTGAGTCCATCTTCTGGTGGTAAAATCAAACTCGCCACGAATCCCTTGCACCCTTGTCTCAAAAGTCGGGTGGCCTGCAAAGTTGAGATTACACGAGGAGGGGAAGTTTCTCGTACTGACTGAAAACTAAACTCCTCCCCATCTGTGGATTTAAAGGCTACTCTCTTATTAAAGCAACCCACACAGGCATGGTTCTGGGATAACCAGTCCATTCCTAGAATCACCTCAAATCCGGACATATTAAATATGATTAAATCAGCAAGTAGAATTCTCCCTTGAATCTCTATCGGACATCCAATTAGCACAGAATCACAAATAATATAATCCCACGAGGGCGTAGCAACAGACATAATAGGTTCTAGTGGTTCAGGTATCTTCTCAGTCAAAGGTGCATAATGATTTGAAATGAAAGAATGAGTAGCACCAGAGTCGAATAAAATGGAGGCATGACGCGAAAACAACGATAAAGTGCCTATATGAATGACATAACAACTTAGAGCTATCAGGATCATGCAATTTATTCATCGTTCTATAAAGATATCTAAATTTAGGAAAACGAAAGGTACCTGTGACTACATCATTTGATGCTTTAGCATCAATAGGGGTAAGGGTATAAACCCTCGCTATAGCCTGCGTCTTCTGTCCTCCGCTCCTACCTAGTTCCCCAGGTTTCTTAATTGGGCAGTCCCGAGCTAGATGGTTTGGCTTCCCGCACTTGAAACACACGCTCTGCCCATACATACACTTTCCCAAATGTCGTCTCCCACATGTTGCACACGTGGGGTAAGTTTGTCCTGCTGGTGGTTGCCCTTGACGATTCATGAGGTGAGGACTCTTGTCCTTATGCGACACCGCTGGAAGTTGTTGCTGTTGCTGGCGCTTCCTCTGATTATTGTACTCCATGTTCTCTTAGAGGTCTTCTTCAGCAATGGTAGCTCAGGTGACTAGCTCTGGGAAACTCCGAATCCTGAGAGTATGGACACGTTCTCGAATCCTACGATCCAGTCCACGCTCAAATTTTTCAGCCTTCTTTTCCTCATTCGGAATTAAGTAACTAGCAAAACAAGAAAGCTCCCTGAATGTCATAGCATACTGTGCTACCGTCATTGATCCTTGAGTAAGATCCATAAATTGGCGAGTTCTCGACTCCTGAAGAGTTCGTGGAAAAAAGTGATCCAGAAAGATTTTCTTGAAATGCTCCCAAGAAATGGGGACTACTTCCCCTAATTCTAGCTGAACCAAAGCTCGAGTCGACTTCCACCACTTGTTTGCCATATCAGTCAAATGATAAGTGGCATATTTCACCTTCTGATCATCCGTGCAGTAGAGCACTTTGAAAATCTGCTCCATACGTTCAATCCAGCTTTCAGCATCTAAAGCATTCAGTCTGCCTTCGAAAGTAGGAGGATGCTGGCGGGAAAATTGCTCCAAGGTACAACCGGCCTGTGGAGCTCTAGGCGCCATAAATTGGCCGCTAACCATTGATTGAAAGAATTGGGTAGCAGCTGCGACCAGATGGTCCGGGTTATCATTCTGATTAGATCCAGAAGATCCCTCACGGTTTGGGTGATTTCTAGTGCCAAGGGCCATGATCTACGTTAAGATGTCATAATAACAATTATCTAGTGTTTGATAAGAACGTAAAAACAATAACAATGAAACAAACTACGCTGATGGTTCTAACTAGTAAAAACCATAAGGTATTCAACCCTAAACAAACCTTGATTACTTGCGAGTAGGCTAGGAGCATCCTAGGTAACTTTAACTAAAAATTTAGAAAAAGATTTTTTTTTGAAAAGTCTACAGAATCGACCGTCTCTGATACCAAATTGTAATGCCCCCTTCCCGTAGGCTAGGTGTGTCACGTATTTTTCATGAAAATAAACCCGGCAAAAGATTCTCTAATTTTATAATTGAAAAATCAACTGAAATTTATTATGAAATAAATGGTCTAATAAAAATTGTCTTCCACAAACATTAAATGAATAAACTGAATAACTTCATGTCATAAAAGACATGTTTTTATTTTAGAAAGTCTGAACTAAAATAAAAATGCTCTTTCTACTCCTGGCCTGCCTGCTCGTAATCATCATCTTCACCTGGGTGGTTAAAAACATGAAAATAAACTAAAATGAGTCGATGACTCAGTAAGAAATCCATCACAACCTAAACATACTAAACATAAGATTTTCATAAGAATTTTCATGCTGAGAACTTAAAAATTCATGACTGATCATGCTAATGCTTATGCTATGTATGACTGATTTATCTAAGCTAACTGACTGATTTATCTGACTTATCTGACTGTCTTATCTGACTGGCCAACACACTTAACCCTGTGTGCAAGGTTGTGCACCAGTCCCACATCCCGCTGCAGCAAGGGGAACCGCTGATAGTATTCTAGCATACTATGGTGGACCACGACTGAGTTTGTGGCTTGCACACCACCCTGAACTGAACTGCATTGGTACCATGCATCTGAATGGCCATCTTATTAACTGATCTGAACTTATCTTACACTTGAATTTAAGATGGCTTACGTGTCTTACACACATGAGATGCATGACATAATACATATATAATTATAATTTCTGAATCTGAACATGATGCGGAATGAACTGATCATGTGCTATGTTAGATGACATGTTGCATATGACATGAGTGATACATAAATAATGGCTGTCAAAGAACTGGCTTGGATAATACATATATATAGGCTAACTGTGATGATCCTAATTTATGATCAAATTACTTACCTCGCTGCGTTTCTTCGTGAATAATACTTCGTAACTTGAGACCTATATACAAATAAATAACTATCACTAAATTGTTGGAAATAACTAAATACTATATCTTACTTAACTAAATTTGAAATTCTAAAAGATAATCTACAAATATTTTGTTTAACACTAAAATCAATAATTCTTAGCATTTAAATTACTTAAAAATACTAGTTTATAATTTAGTGAAAAATACTCGAGCTATTTTAAAATAATTCATAAAAACTTAAATTCTTAAACTAAGTTTCATTTCTTAACATAATTATTAAATCTTATAAAAAATATAATAATTATTAATATCATTTAAAATACTCTTAACATATTTCTTAATTTTCTTATTGAAAGTATCTATAATAATTTTTATTAAAATTCTATTAAATAGATAAAAGAAATCTTAACTAAATTCTTTAAACATTTTCTTATAAAATAAACGTTTGACTAATATATTTATTTAATAAATATAACTCCTCTTGAAATATTAAGTCTAATAAAATCACTAAAAATATGCTTGAAACATCATAAAATCGGCCCAATTTAAATTACAAGTTTTAACATAATATATGTCTAATTATCATCAAGTTTTAGCCCATAAAGGAAAAGCCCATCAGATTTAAAACAAGGCCCGAAACACTCTTTAAAACATAAGCTAACAGCTAAGCCCATCATTTTGTAGGGCCCAAGGCCCGATTGTGAACTCAAGTGATACACATTACTCGGTAGAAGCAAGGAAATGGTGCTGTGCAAGAGGAAGCACTGTGCCCATGCGAGAGAGAGAGACAGAGGCTCACTGAGAAGGAGGTGCACGACGGGGATGGGCTAGACGGCTAGGAGTGAAGGCGGCGCGACTGAAGGCTGCTCTGAGGTGGTGCGACATCGAGTGAGAGAGAAAGAGAAAGTTAGAGAGAGAAAACTGCTCTAAACCGAAACAAAAGAGAGAGAGAAGAGGCTGGTGGTGCCGAGGCCTTACCGGAAAAAGGAGTGGCTCAACGGGGGCTATGGATCGGCAACTTCTGTGGTGGTCAGAGAGGGTTTCGGCGCCTCAAGAGGTGGCTATCGGGTAAGTGGGTTTTCTCTGTTTTAAATGTTCAACTCTGGTTTGCAGTGTGGGTTTGTCGATGGGAAGAAAATTGTGAAGAGGAAAAAAGGTATTTAAAGTAGGTTTTGATGTGAGATTTGGTCTTTCGTTAGAAGCTGAGAGACATACGGGCTAGGAGTTTTTAAGTGAGTAACAGGGGCTAACCTTGAGGTGGTTTCGGCTGACTAGAGGGAAAAAAAATAAAAACTTTAAATTTCAAATAAAATTCTAGAAATTGAAATCTGATACAACGTAGGAATCCTTATTAAAATGAAACTCTATCAAATTATAAATAACAACTATAATAGAAATATATAAATATAAAGTAAATATTAATTCTAATAAAACTATAGTCATAATAATTTAAATTCTAAAATAAACGTTTACTAGAAAAATTACTTATATATCCTAAAACTAAAACTGGTATGTTACACATGGTAACTTTACGAGATTAGAATACACAATCATGATAACCCCATGAGACAAGAATATGTTTCAAGTTCACGTTTATATCATGTTATGTTTAGGTTCATGTTATGTTCAAGTTCATGTTCATATTATGTATGTTTACGTTCATGCTATGTTTCAACTCCATATTATGTTTCAAGTTCACATTCATGTCAGGTTATGTTTACGTTCATATTATGTTCAAGCTCATGTTCATGTTATGTTATTTTCACGTTCACGTTATGTTTCAAATTCACGTTTATGTTATGTTATACTCAAGTTCATGTTATATTCAAGTTCATGTTCAAATTATGTATGTTCACGTTTAGGCTATGTTTCAAGTCCATATTATGTTTCAAGTTCACGTTCATGCTATATTGCTAGTCCATGTTATGTTTTAAGTTCACGTACATGTCATATCACGTCAAGCTAAGTTTCAATTTCAGTTCAAGTTATGTCACTTATGCCATACTATATGTCAAGTTATGTTATGCTTACATACGACTTTGATTATGCATTCATGCTTTTACTGTCATGTATGCATCACTGACCTGTGTGAAAGTTTCCTATTAACTTGCTGAGATTTGTGTAATCAAATCTCACCGTGGTAGTCCCAACTACCATCCCCCCAAATGGTAGGCGATGTGTTAGGATTAGAATAGGTAGCAGACACTAGCAGATTGGAGGAGGTTGACTAGACGCCATAGACGTAATGCGGAGCTTGCAGCCTCTATAGTTAGGTCTTTGGATAGTATTCCGGCATCGTCAGTCGAGTTACAAGAGTTACTCAATGAACTAACCCATAGTGTATTTTGGCAATGTAATTTTGGAGCCATGTATCCGTTGTTTTGAGATTACAGTCTTCTGAGACCCATGCTGTAATCATGGATATTTATTTTGTTAAGTATGCATGGATTAAGTTTAAACTATTTGAGATATTATAAGTTTGGTGCATAGTATTGCTCAAGAAAAAAAAAATGATCCCTTGCGAATATTGCATAATACTAGATACATGTCAGGAACATTACATCTTATATGTGATATGAACCCGCAGGAAAGGAATCCCTTGAACCTACAATCAATTTGAAAACTCACGCAAGAATGTCAAAATCACGTCAATGTATGGAGAATTTAGACCCGATGAGAACTCGTTTCAAGAACCTAGATTATATTAAAATCTAGACCTGTTGAAGAACCCAGATTACAAGGAGGAACGTCACAAAGGTTGTGATTTACATTTGATAAGTTTAAAAATTCAATCAAGAACAAGAAGAGTAAAACTCAACTCACAAATAAAATTCAATATTGTCTGATCTTCAAATGAGGCTACAAAAAGTATTTAAACCAAAATATAATTGAAACCCTAGTCCAAAATAAATCCTTTATTCTAAAAAATACCCCTGGATGAACAGTGCATTGCTACAGTGATTCGACCAAATGAACAGTGCGGCACTATAGTGATTCGGATGTGAACAGTGCCGCACTATAATACCTCTCTTCAAAACCCTAGTTCCTAAAATTGTAACTTTCCAAATAAGCCCTTGGCTACAATACAAGGCCTTCCCAAAACCCTAGTTCATAAGAAATAAGACATACATGGGTCAAGCATCCTCAAGCCCACTTATTTTAAACTAATAAAATAAATACTTTAACAAATTGAAAGCCATGAATAACAATAGGCCCAAATAGTCTAAGTCATGTTTTCCACTACTTGTATCAAATAAATCAAAATTGGATCTTCTTCATGCAAGCCCATCTTGAATGTTGGGCTCTTGCTAGACTCATACCAAGTAGATTGCACCAATCCTTGCATCGCTTCCTTCATCTTCTTGGCTCTTGAGCTTGTATTGGCCAACTGACTTGCAAACGATCTTTAAGATGGGCCCACCTTAGTTCCTGTGGCGCCCCCAACTTCCATGTACGGACACACACGGAAATTGAGACACCGGGACAATGACGACATGGTCACGCACTCTATCGACATGTGCTGAGTGTGTAATGCAACACGTGTACAATAAACAATACGTAGCGGAAAGGTTAATTCAAATAACTAAGTACCAGAGTTTAATACAATACCAAAGTACTGAAAATCCACATGTCAACATAATACAATTTTTGTTACAAAACAACATCAAATCAAATAAAATACAATAAGCATAAGTGGTAATAATCTTCAAATACCCAATATAGCCAATGTCCCTACTCCTCAGGCGGAGTCGCATCCTCGCGCTCAGCCTCCTCAAAACCTGTATCAAAATCTACAGTATCAAAAAGATGGTACCACAGGTAAGTAAAACCCAAAATGCTCCAAGAGAATAAATATATTAAAACAACTAACGCTATGCATGCACATGATGACCCAAGCGTAAAACCCGAGAAAACACCATTTCTCGAAAATCATAATTTTCCACACACGCCAAAAATCACCATTTAGCACAAAATAACAATCTAGGAATAATTACATTAATTTTAATTTTAACCGTATGCACCATGGCCTCCCCTAGGGACCATCCACATACTTTGGCTTCCCATCTTCACCCCACGGGTAACGACCGTGCAAGTGATACATGAGTGATGCCCAGTTCCGCGCCCACCGAGTACATAGCCAGGCATCCTCTGACCCCCGCCAGCCCGAGGAGTCACAGAGTCGGATCGAGAGCACTACCATCCCGTCCAAGTCCTGGGCAAAAGTCCCAGCGGACGACACTCAGTATATTTCGTTCCCGAGTGTCCAGAGGAGCTGAGATAATATCCCATCTCGGCTTGGGGGTGATACACATGCACCCGTAAAACCTTAAATACAGTTTCTTAAAGTACACACTCACGCATGCGTGCACAATGCCATGAAAGCAACAATTACCAATAACCAACGGTTACCAGTACCAACAGATAACCAAACACAGTTTATTAAGCAAGTTAGTGCAAAAATATATTAAAGTCTTAAAAGTCTTTTGGAGAAATACTTACAGTGCTTAAAAAAAATTTTAGGAGGATCACGGAGGAACTGGAAGCACCAAAATAGCAACTCCACAGTGTAAAAACACTGTGGCCGAATACACTATAAATCCAAATTCCAACGGAGTCAAACGAAGACTTGAAATTGATAGGGTAGGGCCTAATGAGGTCGGTGAAGCTAATGGTATCGAAGGTTGGCCGTGGGTGGCGTCCGAAACGATGGTTTAAGGCCACAAAGTTCAAATCGGAGAGGGTGTTTGTAGGGGAGGCTCCGGCGACGGATCGGAGCCAAAAATAGGTTGGTTAGGATGGCAAGGTGCCGGTGATGAAGTGGTGAAGAAATGGTGGCTAATGGTGGCCGGACGGCGGAGGAACGCCTAGGAGAAGCCTACGGCTTCGCACGGCTACTGGCGGCGTTAGCCAGCCTAAAAATTTATGGGTGAGGTCGCCAGTGGCTGAGGAACTGAACGGCACCGGTGGTGTCGACCACGGTGGCCGGCAACGGCGACGGCAAGCTGAAGACCGATCGGACGTGAGAGAGGAGAGAGAAAGTACGTGAGAGCTGGGCGTCCGAACGGGGAGGAAGAAGAAAAAGAAGAAAAAGAAAAGAAAATGAAGAGAAAAAGGAAAGAGGAAAAGAAAAGATGGGGAAAAAATGAGGTCCAATCCTCACCACTTTCGAGTCACAACTGATCCTCAAAAATATTATTTTTAAAACAGTAAATTTAATAAAGCAACTTAACTTAAAACTAATTAAAATAAAATATTAAACTCCAACAATAATATTCTCTAAAATAAAAAGCAATTAAATTGCAAAACACTAATTAAAATAAATCAGACGTAGAGAAATACTTTAAATAAAACAATAATAATTTTAAAACCCATAAACAAGTCAATTTAAATTAAAGATCAATTTAAATCCAAAACAATAATTAACAAGGAAGCTTAATAAAATAATTTCCACAACTTAAAATATTATAAAATAATATTCTAAAACTTCCAAAATTCTAAAACTAGAGAATCAATCATTAAATTAATTAAAATAATCATTCATTAAAATACACTAAAATACGGGGTGTTACAGTTCCCATCAAGGTCCATCTTGGGGCGCATCTTTCCCGCTCTCCTCAAAAGGATTTGATCTCGAATCTCCAGCTTGATCAAAGGGAAAAAGGTTAGTTACATTGAATATAGTAGAAATACTGTACTTACTTGGAAGGTCCACTTGATATGCATTATCATTAATTTGTTCAAGAATTTAGAAAAGTCCATCCAAGCTAGTCCTGTCATCAACATGTAGATACATTAAACCTAAAGGAGTAAATGGATTAAGTCTATAAATAATTTCAAAATAGATTAATGAATGATAAATGATACTTCCAAAAATATTCATGCAACATGTCTATGAATAGCAAATGATACTCCTACAAACGTTCATACAACACATTAATGAATGGTAAAGGATTCTCCCACAAACGTTTATGCAATATGGCAATGAATGGTAAATAATACTCTCACAAACGTTCATGCGACACGTCTAAAGTCTTCTTTGCACCAAAAGACCACTCCAATTATATGCAAACTCAATGAATGGCAAGCAATACTTCCACCCATGGTCATGTCACACATTTAAAATCCTTTTCATATCAAAATGACCCAACAAACCACATCCATGCACTAGCATCTCACACATAAGACTTGTAGGCTCACAAATTTTATCATCTCGAAAGAAACACCAATCAAGTTTATAGAACTTACCATATGGTGCTTTCTCACATGTTCCATGCACACTAGCCAAGCCATCATCATTAACATACAATTTCTAATCATATTTAAGTCTTAATAACTTTGTATCCAAAATGATGACAAGGACATACCTTCTTGCTAAAACATCCACCACAAAATTTTCCTTACCTTGTGTGTACTTGATTACATGAGGAAATGTCTCAATGAATTGCACCCACTTGGCATGCATTCTATTCAACTTACATTGTCCCTCCAAATGCTTCAAGGAGTCATGTTCTTCAAAGAGAGGACGAGTAGGGATTATAGCACTTGGCACAAAATCAATGTAATGTTTTATCTCCCTAATAAGTAGCAATCCACTAAATACAATGCTAGGATTCATGGCCTCATATTCCTTCAACAAAAAAACAACAACACTAGGCAAAGAATCGTTAAATTCGTTAGTATAAAAGTCTGCCTTAGCAAAAAAACTCACTTTTGTTTATTTTTCCTCTCATGGCTCATCTTTTTTTTCTTGACTCTCAGCCACCTCTCTATTTTCCTTCTCACTCTCTCCTTCTCTTGATGTTTCAGGCTCATTCTCTTTTTCCCTCTCACTCTCTTTTTCCTTTTCACTTTCTTTTTCCTTTTCCCTCTCTTTCTTTGTCACTTTCTTTTTCTTTATCTTTTTCTGAACTCTCAATCTCATAATTATTTTTCAACTTATTCTCTCTTTTTCTTGAGATTTCAAACTCACCCTCATCTTTTCCCTTAGGTGGTTCGATCTTCCCCTTTGTCACAGCTTGATCATTTTTGTCTCCCTTTGGTTTCCAAGGAGTGCTAGAAACTGAAGTATACCTTGCTGTACCATTTCTCTTTAATATAGAGAAGGATCGGGAGGCTACCCTTTCTCTTTTGTAGTTTTTGGTAGAGGTCTCTATAGTAGTGGCTAGGTACAAATCTCTGCCTCATTATTGCTTTCAACTCTCTCCATGTTTCTACAGGCCTCTCAAGATTCCTCCTCCTATTGATCACTAATTGATCCCACCAAATAATCGCATAATCAGTGACCTCAATTACTGCCAACTTCACCTTCTTCAACTTAGAGTAATTATGACTGTCAAACACCAACTCTATTGTTTTCTCCCACTCTAAATAAACTTCAAGGTCAGTTCTACCTTGGAAAGATGGTATTTTCATTTTGATGCTCCCAAGGCTCCTATCTACTCCACCTTGACCTTTCCCTTAAGTCCTTTTTCTAGCCTAACTCCTTTATATCTACCCAATCCAACTTCAGATGTTAGGTCTTCCTCATCCTCTCCATACTCCCCATTCTCATACCCATTCTCAATACTAGGCTCATGTCGCCTCCTATTTCTCTCATCTTGTAGATCTCTAATCACTGTTTCTCGGTGATCTACCCTATCCCTCACTTCACCCAACACCAAGCTCAACCGCTCAAACTGTTGTTGCATGGCTTACAACACAAATGATAAGTTATCTTCCATCCCCTTTAGTGATTAGTCACTCCTATAAGACATCATAACGTACTGCACAAAGAGAATGTTAGTGGAAAACCTCACACACCCCCTTACGTGTTTATACTCAAATAATGGCACACCACTCGTGTTTCACTCTTCATTGACTTTTTCCCGATAATAGTCTCACACTCTCTTGTCTTTTATCTCAATAGTTTTCTCACTCAAGTTCTTTTAGAACTAGTTGAACTAAATCAAGACAATACAATCTTATATTATTCCAACCAGTAATATAGATGCAAGAAACAAGAACATGAAATAAGGAATGAATAAAATTACCCGAGACTCAAGGAATTTATATGAGAGAAAGAGTAATGATAAAACAAGATACCCACTATAAACATGTTTTCAGCCCCTTTGATGATAAAGCTCAATCAACAAATGTCTTTCTTTCAATTTGTTATAACTATGTAGCAACATATGAGAATACTAACCCTTTTTTTTTCGAATTTTTTTCTTTCTTTTCTCTTCTTTTCTTTTCGTTTCTTTTCTTTTCTTTTCTCTAATTCAATCACAAACAACAATATTCAATTGAAAATCAAGTAATTGAATTCAAACACACAAGAATTGATAATGAAATAGAAGAGAATCAATGAAACGGCACTCCAAGCAATTGACAAACTTAAAGATGTAAGAAACCCTAGAATTTTGAAAAATTTCAGCCAAACCCAAAATCTTAAGAATTTTGGCAGCATACTTTTTGTTTCTATTTTTTTTTTTTTTGGCAATTCTAGAACAATTGATTCCTAGAATTAAATTTAAAGATGAAAGAAATAAAAGATAGAATCAGACCTGACTAGAAACCGAGCTATGATACCAAATAATATGAACCTGCAGGAAGAGAATCCCTTGAACCCACAATCAATTTGAAAACTCACCCAAACAAGCCAAAATCAAGTTAATGTATGGAGAATTTAGACCCGATGATAACTCGTTTCAAGAACCTAGATTATATTAAAATCTAGACCCGTTGAAGAACTCGTCTCAAGAACCCATATTACAAGGAGGAACGCCACAAAGGTTGTGATTTACCTTTGATAAGTTCAAATGTTCAATCAAGAACAAGAAAAATAAAACTCAACTCACAAATAAAATTCAATATTATCTGATCTTCAAATGAGGCTACAAAAAGTATTTAAACCAAAACTTAATTGAAACTCTAGCCCAAAATAAACTCCTTTATTCCAAAAAATACCCCTGGATGAACAGTACGTCGCTACAGTGATTCGACCAAATGAACAGTGCGGCACTACAGTGATTCAGAAGTGAACAGTGCCTCTCTATAGTACCTCTCTTCAAAACTCTAGTTCCTAAAATTGTAACTTTCCAAATAAGCCCTTGGCCACAATACAAGGCCTTTCCAAAATCCTAATTCATAAGAAATAAGACATACGTGGGTCAAGCATCCTCAAGCCCACTTATTTTAAACTAATAAAATAAATACTTTAACAAATTGAAAGTCATGAATAACAATAGGCCCAAATAGTCTAAGTCATGTTTTCCACTGCTTGTATCAAATGAATCAAAATTAGATCTTCTTCATTCAAGTCCATCTTGAATGTTGGGCTCTTGCTAGACTCATACCAAGTGGATTGCACCAATCCTTGTGTCTCCTCCTTCATCTTCTTGGCTCTTGAGCTTGTAATTGGCCCACTGACTTGCAAACGATCTTTAAGATTGGGCCTTCCTTGGTTCCCATCAAGGTCCATCTTGGGGCGCATCCATGTTAGGAACATTACATCTTATATGTCATGAACGAGGGTAGTAACTTTGTGTTGTATGTCCCGACACTTCGAATATCCATTCTATCCAAAGCGGAATCTAGAGGCGTCATAACATGCCTCAATCACAGTTCCACATTTAGCAGAAATCACAATCACAGATTCACAATAGTTAAAAGTGGAACAAAACATAATCTCAAAAGTTCAAGGACATGTCTCAAGAACCCAGATTACAGGGAAGAATGCCACGAAGGTTGTGTTTTACCTTTGTTAAGTTCAAAAGTTCATTCAAGAACAAGAGGAGATAAACTCAACTCACAATGAATAAGTTTATCAAATTTCATAAACTGATTAAAATGAGGCTGCAAAGAATATTTAAACCAAAACCTAATTAAAACCCTAGCCAAAATAAAGGTCCATCTTCCAAAAATACCCGTAGATGAATAGTGCTACAGCTACAGTACCACACTACGGTAACTCGGCTACAGTACCTATTTAAACCCTAGTTCCTAAAAAGTAACTTTCCCAATAAGCCTTTGGTCAAAATACAAGACCTTCTTGAAAACCCTAGTTCATAAGAAATAAGATATATGTAGGCCAAGCATCCTTATGCTCACTTACTTTAAACTAATAAAATAAATCTTTTAACAAACTGAAAGCCTTCAATAACAATAGGCCCAAACAATAACTCTAAGTCATGTCTTCCACAGCTTGTATCAAGTGGATCAAAACTGATTCTCCGTCTTTCAATCCCATCTTCAGTGTTGGGCTCTTGCTAGCATCATCCCAAGTGGAATGCACCAATTTTTGTATTGCTTCCTTGGTCTTCTTGGCTTTTGATCTTGTAATTGGCCCATCTGGAACTTGCGAAGGATCTTTAAGACTAGGTCCATCTTGGTACTCATCATTCACCCTCTCCTCAATAGGATTCGACCTTGAATCCCCACTTACATCAAATGAAGATCAATAAGAAACATTGAAAGTAGTAAAAACATGATACTCACCGAGAATATCCACTTTATATGTATTATCATTAATGATATGAATCCGCAGGAATGGAATCCCTTGAACCCACAATCAATTTGAAAACTCAACCCAAGAAAGCTAAAATCAAGTCAATGGATGGAGAATTTAGACCAAATAAGAACTCTTTTCAAGAACCTCAATTATATTAAAATCTAGACACGTTGAAGAATTCATCTCAAGGACCTAAATTACAAGAAGGAACGCCACAAACGTTGTGATTTATCTTTGATAAGTTCAAAAGTTCAATCAAGAACAAGAGGAGTAAAACTCAACTCACAATGAATAAACTCATCAAATTTCGTAAACGGATTAAAGTGAGGCTGCAAAGAGTATTTAAAACAAAATCTAATTAAAACCCTAGACAAAATAAAGCCCTTTCTCCCAACAATACCCTTGCATGAACAGTACTGCGACTGCTACAGTGTTGCTATAACCCGACTACAGTAAATGCTTGAAACCCTACTTTCTAAAAAGCAACTTTCCAAATAAGCCCTTGGCCAAAATACAAGGCCTTTCCAAAAACCCTAGTTCATAAAAATAAGACATATGTGGCCCAAACATCTTCAAACCCAATTATTCTAGACTAATTCCTATAACTAATAAAATAAGCCCCTTTAATTAATTAAACAAGTCCAAGGTCTTCAATCTCATAACCATAATAATAGGCCATAATTTATGTTACACTCTTCCATAGCTTGTATCACGTGGATGATCATTGAATCTCCTTCTCTTAAGCCCATCTTGAATATTCGGCTCTTGCTAGACTCTTCCCAAGTGGATTGCACCAATTCTTGTATTGCTTCCTTGATTTTCTTTGCTCTTGATCTTGTAATTGGCCCATTGAACTTGCAAATGATCTTTAAGACTAGGCCCACCTTGGTTTTCATCAATTAATTTTCTCAAGAATTTAAAAAGGTCCATCCAAGTTACTCCTGTCATCAACAAGCAAAAGCATCAAAGTTAAAGGAGTAATTGGATTAAAACCATAAACAATTTCAAAAGGATAATAAGAAATAGTAGTATGCAACGTTTTATTGTATGTACTCTAATAAGGGAAAATGATACTCCTGCAAACGTCTATGTAACAGTTGAATGAATGGTAAATGATACTCTCATAAACATTCATGAAACACATCTAAAATTTTCTTTACACCAAAATGATCACTCCAATTATATACAAACTCAATGAATGGCAAGTAATACTCTCACAAACGTTCATACAAGATGTTAATGAATGACAAATGATATTTTCACAAACGTTCATGCAACTTGTCAATGAATAGCAAATGATACTCCCATAATTGTTCATACAACACGTCTAAAGTCTTCCTTACACAAAAGTTACCAAACAAACCACCATGTCTATCACACACAAGCAACTTATGCACAAAACTAGTAGGCACACAAAGTCTATTATCTCTAAACAAGTACTAATCTAGTTTATAGAACTTACCAAACGATGCATTCTCACATGTTCCATACACACTAGCAAAGTCATTGTCATTAGCATGCAACTTTTTATCACATTCAAATCTCAATAACTTTGCATTTAAAATAAAGATAAGGACATACCTTCTTGCTAATGCATTAACCACAAAATTTTTCACACCATGTGTGTATGATTACATGAGGAAAAGTCTCACAGTCCTCCCACTTAGCAGGCATTCTAGTCAGCAACTTATCTTGTCCCTTCAAGTGTGTCAAGGACTCATGTTCTTCAAAGAAAGGTCGGGGTAGGAATTGTCGAACCTGGTACAAAATCAATGTAGTGCTCTATTTCCCTAATAGGTGGCAATCCACTAAACACACCGCTAGGAAACACAATCTCATATCCCTGCAACAAAGAGACAACAACACTAGGGAAAGATACGTGAAGTTCGTTAGTATTTAGACTCGCCTTAGCATAAAAACTCACTTTTCTCTTTGTTTTTTCCTCACTTTCTTCGGTCTCTCTTTTCTTTCCACTTTCTTTTTCTTTTTTACTCTCTTTTTCCCTTTCACTCTCTTTTTTCTTTTCCGTCTTCTTCTTCTTCTTTTTTTTTTCCTGTCACTCTCTTTTTTTTTCATCTTTTCTTGAACTCTCGACCTCATAATTGTTTTTCAACTCATTCTCAATTTTTCTTGAGGTCTCAGCCTTAGCCTCATCTTTTTTCTCTCATTTTTTTTTCTCTCTCTCTCTCTCATTTTCAGCCACACTATTTCTTTTTTTTCTCAATCTCACATTTACTCTTGCTTTTTAGTTCAATCTTACTTTCATTCTTGCTTTTTAGTACAATCTCTTTTTCACTTTTTCTTTATTGGTCACTCTCACTTTTACTCTTTCTTTTTTTATCACTCTCATTTTTAGTTTCAGTTGGTCCCCATGGACCTATCATGGAGTTAAAGAAGCAAGTTTGATCATTTTCCTCTATCCCTTTCAAAACTGTACATGTTCCTCAACCTATCATGGATCACCTTCCTATCATAATGCCATGGCTTCCCCAGCAAAATATGGCCAGCATGCATAGGCACTACAACACAAAGCACCATATTGATGGGCCTCAAGATGGACCTAGTTTTAAAGGTCCTTTACAAGTTCTAGATGGACCAATTACAAGGTTAAGAGCTAAGAAGATCAAGGAAACATGCAAGGGTTGGTACAATCCACTTGAGAGGAAGCTAGCAAGAGTCCAACACACAAGATGTCCTTTAAAGAAGAAGAATTAATTTTGATCTACTTGACACAAGCTATGGAAGAGTGCAATATAAATTTGGGCTTAATTATTATATTTATGTGATTGAAGGCCTTGGACTTGTTTATTTCATTTAAGGGGCTTATTTGATTAGTTATAGGAATTAGTCTAGAATAATTGGACTTGAGGATGCTTGGCCTACATATGCCTTATTTCTTATGAACTAGAGTTTTGGGAAGGCCTTGTATTGTGGTCAAGGCCTTATTTGGAAAGTTACTTTTTAGGAACTAGTGTTTAGAAAAGTTACTGTAGTGGCACCATTCATGCAGCGAATTACTGTAGCAGCATTGTTCATGTAGGGGTATTTTTTGAGAGAAAAGACTTTATTTTGGCTAGAGTTTCAATAGGGTTTTGGTTTAAATACTCTTTGTAGCCTCATTTGAAGTTTAGACAATATTGAATTTTAATTGTGAGTTGAGTTTACTTATCTTGTTATTGATTGAACTTTTAAACTTATTAAAGGTAAATCACAACCTTTGTGGCGTTCTTCCTTGTAATCTGGGTTCTTGAGACCGGTTCTTCAACAGGTCTAGATTTTAATATAGGTTCTTGAAACGAGTTCTCATCGGGTCTAGATTCTCCATCCATTTGACTTGATTTTGGCTTTCTTGTGTGAGATTTCAATTTGATTGTGGGTTTAAGGGATTCCATTCCTGTGGGTTCATATCACACATCTTGGTATTTCCCAATTGAAAAAGAAACTAGCACTTACTTATTTACCCTAACCTCCCCACAATCACTCAACCGTTGCAACTTGTATGATCTAAGGTGTTTCAAGGTAGGTAAAATTTAATTTTTCAACTAAAGTAGTGCTAGCCAAATTAATACAACTCCTCTCATCAATGATCATACTACATACCTTGTTGTTGATGTATCATCTAGTATGGAAAATGTTCTCACTCTGCTGCTCTATATCATCCATCTTAATTTGTGTATTGAGAGCACGCTTGGCAATAAGAGACTCACCATACTCTTCATTCTTACACTTATATTCAATACGAGGCTCATGCCTCCTCCTATCTCTTCCACCTTGCAATCTTCAACACACTACATCTCGTTGATCGATCATATCCCTCACTACACCCAACACCAAGTTCAACTCATGTTTCACTCTTAATTAGCTTTTTCCCAATAATAGTCTCACATTCTCTTGCCTTTTACCTCAATAGTTATCCCGCTCAAGTTTTTTAAGAATTAATTGAACTAAATCAAGACAATATAACCTTATATTATTCCAACTGGTAATATAGATCCAAGAAACAAGAACGAGAAATGAGGAAGGAATAAAATGACCCGAGACTCAAGGAATTTATACGAAGGAAAGAGTAATTATAAAACAAGATACCAACTAGAAAGATGTATTCAGCCGCTTTGATGATAAAACTCAATCAACAAATGTCTTTCTTTCTCTTTGTTGTACCTCTGTAGCAACCTTTGAATATGCTACATTTTCTTTTCTTTTTCCTCTTTTTTTTTTTTTTTTTTTTTTTTT
>QEOT01002642.1:97833-137097 GCA_003123785.1 Pterocarya stenoptera
TTTTTTTTTTTTTTTTTTTTTCCGAACGTTTTGTTTCTTTTCTTTTCTTTTCTCTTCTTGCTCTAATTCAATCACAAACAACAATATTCAATTGTGAAAATCAAGCAAATGATTTCAAACATACAAGAATTGACAATGAAGTAGAAGAGAATCAATGGAACGACACTTCAACCAATTGACAAGCTCAGAGATGCAAAAAACCCTAGAATTCTAAAACCCTAAGTGATGCAAATTTCAACCAAACCAAAAATCATAAGAATTTCAGCAGCCTACTTTTTGTTTCCTTTTTTTTTTTTTTTTTTTTTTTTTGCAACCCTAGAACAATGAAACCCTAAAATTAAATTTAAGGATGCAAGAATGAAAAGATCGAATCAGACCTGATTGGAAACCTTACTCTGAATGCCACAATCAATTTGAAAACTCTCCCAAGAAGCCAAAATCAAGTCAATGGATATAGAATCTAGACCCGTTGAGGAACTCGTTTCAAGAACCTAGATGATATTAAAATCTAGACCCGTTGAAGAACCTGTCTCAAGAACCCAGATTACAAGGAGGATCGCTACAAAGGTTGTGGTTTACCTTTGATAAGTTCAAAAGTTCATTCAAGAACAAGAGGACATAAACTCAATTTACAATGAATAAATTCATCATATTTCATAAACTGATTAAAATGAGGCTACAAAGAGCATTTAACCCAAAACTTAATTAAAATCCTAGCCAAAATCAAGCCCCATCTTCCAAAAATACCCCTGGATGAATAGTGTCACGGCTACAGTACCACACTACAGTAACTCGGCTAAATAGAAGGCCTTCCCAAAAATCCTAGCTCATAAGAAATAAGACATGTGTGGGCTAAACATCATCAAGCCCACTTATTCTAAACTAATAAAATAAATTTTTTAACAAATTGAAAGCCTTCAATAGCAATAGACCCAAACAATAACTCTAAGTTATATCTTTCACAGCTTGTATCAAGTGGATCAAAACTGGTTCTCTTTCTTTCAAGCCCATCTTGAGTGTTGGGCTCTTGCTAGTTTCATCCCAAGTGGATTATACCAATCCTTGTATGGCTTCCTTGGTCTTCTTGGTTCTTGATCTTGTAATTGGCCCATCTAGACTTTGTAAAGGATCTTTAAGACTAGATCCATCTTGGTGCCCATCACTACCTGAATTGTGCAAGTCCACCGAGAACTCTCACACAACATCCCTTCGATTTATGGTATATTTTCTATCCCTTGACCTTTAGAAAATGTTATGTTTGTGAAGTTAAAACGGTGTTGTGTTGAACTGGATCGATTTTCTACATATATATATTGATTATATTGATTGTGGTGTACCTAGAAGAAATGAAGTATAAAGATTGTGGAATATTGGATTTGTGTTATTTGTTCTATGTAGAGTTTAATTTGTGGCCCCCCCGACCACACTTGGGATTTAATGGAAACTAAAACACTGAGACATGCAACACCAAGGTTACCTACTCCTTATACATGGCAGATAAGATGCAATGCACCTAGTGATAACTAACAGTATGCAGTAAATTGCAGTGGAAAGTCAACTTAAGTCAATTTAAAGGAAACATTAGTCATGGAATCGAAAACATAAAATCCCAATACTATTTCATAATTCATAAGAGACATCATAGTTGCTACGAGTTTGCAAAAAAGCTCCTAAAAACATGGAACCAAAACATTAAAGCTAAACAGAAAGTCCTTTCCCAAAAGTTGTCCCATAATATCGTTCTTGNGAACCAAAACATTAAAGCTAAACAGAAAGTCCTTTCCCAAAAGTTGTCCCATAATATAGTTCTTCATCTTCAGTGAGATTCGGGGCCTCACTCGCTTCTCTAAAGCCAGATCCTTGTCTCTAGTATGGGACCTTCTAAAATTTTCTATGTCTTCAATTATCTCAGTGATTGCTTTATCAATCTACTTGAGATGGCTCAAATTGGAAGGCTCAGACATGCCTATGACCATTTTAGGCACGATCCTCTCCTAAGGAGGTGTTGTCCTCTTGTGCCCCTTCATTTGTGTTCACTAAACCTGTTACAACATCTATCATTCTGAGTAGGAAATGATAGTGGGTAAATACAACAGTGAGATTTTTAGAAATCTTAATAAGTAGACAAACATCGTGCAACATATATCGTAAGCATATGAAGCAAACTTAACAATGAATACATGAAAATGAACTTATACTTATGCACTTGACCTTTTAAAAGACATTGTGTAAAAACATGACATTTCATAACTTTTGCTTTCATAACATTCTTTCTTCATTTTATACTTGTTCATTAACATACTTATGAGCTCGCGGCCATTCTTGACTTATAACATATAATTGGACACCTCACCGCTCCCCTATGCCCCATGTGTTCCCTGTTAGTTACCGCATCAACCATCAAGGTGATTACATCTTATCTGTCATATACTGCAGCTCGCATTTCGCTTTCACTTTAGGTGCGATCCCGCTCTAGTGTCCATTTCTTGTAGGAACCTTTCGAGATCCGCCGACAGTACTTCGTCAAGCTAGGGGTATTCTTCCATTATAAACACTCCTAAGAGGACAGAGGAGTTCCACAAGGACATTCTCTCGTCCCAGCATTTCGGATCAGTATAAAAGCTTTACTTTTAAAAAGATTCTTTTCCTTTAAAAAATGGTATTCACAATCCCAATACATGTGACATGACAATTAATCTTAGAAATTTCATGAGACACATGAAATGCCAAAATGCTTCATAATAACCATGTGATATTCATGCATGCAATACATATCATGTTACGGCTTGAAAATATTAGAACATGCGAACATGTTCCTTTATAACAATTTAAAGGCTTTCACATTAATCAAGAGCATACATTCCAATACATTCCATATAAAAGCCGAAACATACAAACCCTAACATAACCAAGAATTATCCTTAACACATTAATCTTAAAACACCAATAATCTTACTTCATCCACAGGGTTGGCCGAAAACTCTTATATAAGAAAACATATATTCCAATCAATTTTCATGAACTTAGAATCTTCTAATGTATTGAGCAAAGTATTTAATAAAGAATTCATGAATTTTCTTATGATAATGAATGACATTTTCATGAACTTGGCCCCATACCAAAACAGTGAAATGACAAGCATTCATGTTCAAACAACATAGTACAACCCAAAACCCTAGCATGGCTTCTTACTCCATTTTTTGTCCGTAACATACACACTTTCCTTAAACCATTTAAATCATAATTTGGAATAATCATGTCAAAGGAGTTCATAGCACATAGAAGAACAACAATATCACAAATGACCATACAAAACCTAAACAACCAACAAGTTCACAAGCCATATGCACAAAATATCCAAGTATAAGTTAGAGGTGTGCTTACAAAAATTTGAAATATGTATCTATAGCAAGCAAGCTGAAAAATCACATGTAATACTAATTAGGATAATTGTTCAAGAAAAGCCCTAACCTATGTGTTCAAGTGTGGTGCTCTTTATGTCCTTTTCCTTCCAAGAAAAAGACTCTAAAGTTCCAAACCCTTCCCCCTTGAATCTGAAACTCATCTTCAACAATCTTTTACCTAAAAAAAATACCATGCTTTAAGGCTTAAAACAAGTAGGGTTGCATTTATCTTTTTTTGATGAAAATCCTAACCTAGCTGTGCATGTGAAAAAGTGGATTCATGTGAAAATCTTCCAAAGATATGAGCTATCTCCTCTAGCTCAAGTGTGTATATGTGAGCATTAGTTCTAAATGAACTAAGCTTAAACCGAAACTCTTCTTTCTTGAAGTATCTTCTCACTTTGCTTATCCTTGAAAGAATGTTTGGGTGAAAAGAGAATATTTAGGAGAGTGTTTGGTTGGTGAGAAAGAGATGGAAACTTGGAGGAAAAAGGTGATGACCGAAACCCTTAAGAGAAATGCACAAAATGGCCAAAGGTCCTAGGGTTTTTGTCTTCTTCTCTTTTATAGACACTCAAAAAGCTTCTTACATGAATCAAGCTCATGCATGGATGCCAAGTGGCGTGTAGCCTTATGACCTCTTCCCATAGCTCATCATTTGATTGTGTTGGAAACCAAAAGCACCCTTTTTTTACATGTGGTGCCTACCTCTTCCAAAACCGAAACTCACTTCCCCTTTTGCCCTCCATTTTATGTTTTGGTTCGATGTATCTAGTGGTCATAAGGTCTTTTATCAAACTCAATCCTCCACAATATCTTACATATGTGTATGAGATCCAAGTGGCATGTGAGGAGTGTGTGTACAAGTGCATGGGCTGCCGAACCCTTCTCTTCCCTAGGAGATCTTCTTTTTCCTATACTTTTGGAAAAGCATGTGATTGGTCCCTTCTAGCATGAGGAACTCAAGACATCCACCTTAAGTTGTCTTCCACAAGATTTTCCTTCTAGAAGCCCTAGGTGTGTAAGGCCTTTCCTCCAACCTTGATCCTGCTCTTTCTCAAGACAACTTTTTACCTACCTCTATGCATGTCTGACACATGGCAAAAACCAACCTTCCATTCTCCTTGTTATTGTCCATGGCCACTTGGCCTTTCCTAGGTTCTACTTTTCTATAACCTAATCATTTCCTTCTAGAATCTTTCTCCCATAATAACATGTGACTCAAAAGTTGTGAGGATTGGACTTCATTTCTTTTCTCCATCTTTTCTTTTCCTCTTTTCTTTTTCCTTTTCCTTTTCTTTTTTTTTTCTTCTTTTTCCTTCTATTTTCCAGTTCGGCTTCTCTCTCAGCTTGGCACTCTCTCTCTCCTCTCTCACGTTCAGTCGGTCTTCTCCTTACCATCACCTTTACTGGCCGCCGTGGTCGACACCACCGGCACCATCCTCCTCCCCAACTGCCGGCAAGTCAACCCCACCAATTTCAGACCACCCCGCGCCGCGGTTTGCCTTCGAGAGCCGTGTGAAGCTGCGGCATTCCTCCACCCATTCCGCCACCGTCCGGCTATCATTGGCCACCATTTCTTCACCACTTCATCACCGGCACCTTGCCGTCCTAACCGACCCATTTTCGGCCCCGATTTGTCGCCAGAGCCGCCCCTACGAACACCACTCTGATTTGAGCTCAGTGGCCTTAAACCACCGTTTCGGCCGCCACCCACGGCCAACCTTTGATACCACTAGCTTCACCACCTCTCTTAGGCTCTACCCTATCAATTCCAAATCTTCATTTGACCCAGTTGGAATTTAGGTACACTATGTATTTCGGCCACAATGTTTTTACACTGTGGAGTTGCTATTTTTGTGCTTCCAGCTCCTCCGTGATCCTCCTAAAATTATTTTCAAGCGCTGTAAGTATTTCTCCAAAAGACTTTTAAGACTTTAATATATTTTTGCACTAACATGTTTCATAAACTGTGTTTTGGCCATCTGGTTGTACTGATAACTATTGGTTGTTGGTAAATGATTGCTTTTATGCCATTGTGCACGCATTCGTGGGTGTGTGTTTTGAGAAACTTTATTTAAGGCTTTTCGGGTGCGTGTGTATCACCCCCAAGCTGAGATGGGATATTATCTTGGTAGAGCTCCTTTGGACACTTGGGGGCAGAATATACTGAGTGTCGTCCCCTGGGGCTGTTGCTTGAGACTTGGATAGGATGGTAGCACTCTCGATCCGACTCCTCGGGCTGGCGGGGCTCAGAGGATGCTTGGCTATGTACGCGGTGGGCGCGGAATTGGGCATCACTCGTGTATCACTTGCACGGTCGTTACCCGTGGGGTAACGATGAGAGTCAGAGTATGTGGATGGTCCCTAGGGGAGGCCGTGGTGCATATCGTTAAAATTGAAATTAATGTAATTATTTCTGGATTGTTATTTTGTGCCAAATGGTATTTTTGGCGTGTGTGGAAAAATTGTGATTTTCGAGAAATGGTGCTTTTTCTCGAGTTTTACGCTTTGGTCATCATGTGCATGCATAACGTTAGTCGTTTTAATATATTTATTGTCTAGAGCATTTTGGGTTTTATTTACCTGCGGTACCATCTTTTTGGTACTGTAGATTTTGATGCAGGTTTTGAGGAGGCTGAGCCCAAGGATGCGGATTCGCCTGAGGAGTAAGGACGTTGGCTATATTTGTATTTGAAGATTTTCATTCGCTTATGCTTATTGTATTTTATTTTATTTGATATTGATTTGTAAACAAAAATCGTATTATGTTGACAAGTGGATTCTCAATACTTTTGTATTGTATTAAACTCTGGTACTTAGTTATTTGACTTAACCTTTGCGCTGCGTATTGTGTATTGTACACGTGTTGCATTGTACACACTCAGCACATGTCGATGGGGTGCGTGACTGTGTCGTCATCATCCCGGTGTCTTGATTTTCATGTGTACGCATACATGGAAGTTGGGAGCGCCACAGGTGGTATTAGAGTTGTTCGGCTCTGGGTAAAGTCACATGTCCCATAGGTGCAGTACCAGAAAGTTTTAAAGTTCGGATTTGAAATGGTTTAATTTAAAGTATGTTGTTCTTATTGGTTTTATTTATTTTATTGTATACTACTTTGTTTGCTTATTTATTTTATTCTGTTAGTTTATTTTAATTGTTTTATTTTATGGTCGGTTATTTTATTTGTTTTAATAATTTATTGTGTGCTTCTTCATTGTTTTATTCATTTTATCGTATGTTATCTTATTTATGGAATTTTATTTTATTTGTGAGATTTTGTTTGTTTTGATTTTATGTTGTTGAGGTATGTTACTTTAATTGTTTTAATTTATTGTATGTTATTATACTTGGTTGGTTTTATTCTATTTTATTTCCTTGCATTTTGTTGTATTTTAATTTATTTTGCCATAATTGTATTTTAATCTGTTTGAGTTGAAAAGTGGGTTAAGGGCTACATATGACAGGAATATGGTACGACCGTAAATGCCATTGTTAGGCTTGAACATTTACTGTAGTAGGCCTGAAATCTTAGTGATTGGTTTGTTTTAATATCGAGACTCGAAGGGAACGACATGGTCTTGGTGAACTTTATGGAGTAGAACTCAAGTTGCAGCTAAGGTGGGAAAAGCTTTAGTTCACCTAGGTTACTTGAGGTCTTAAGTTCCGTAGAATTATGTGTTGAGTCTACGGAATAGAAGGTTGTAAGTTCAACGAACTTCAAGAATAGATTTTATGAGAAGTTTTAGCTAAGGTTTGTGATCCTATAGTTTTTAGGAAATAAGTTTATGGGATCTAAGGTGGTAGGTTTAACAAGCACTTGAGGGACTAATTAAATTAGAAATTTTAGATTTTGTCGACTCAATTAAGCAATTTGATATCATTTTGGGTTTTAGAATTTTGCAAGTTTTGTAAGGTGAGTGTTTTAGATTTTAGGTCATCGATATTGAGGATTCTTATCTGGTTTAAGGTTTTAGAATTACAGATTTGAAGGATTGGTTTGCAATAAGATTTTAGTTTTTAATTTCTCGAGCTTGGTGTGCTAGCTTGATTTATTTTGGAGACTGATTAGTCTGTGATAATTATAATGAGGTAGATCAGAGTTGAGTTATGGATATGGAAATGTTTCTTCAGGAGAGTACAGGTTCTAGTCTCATTTTTTTGGCTTGGAAGAAGTGGTTTTGGTAGGTGTTGTAAAGGAGTCGTTACTATAGTATTAAGTTCAAGAGTTTTGGTGAGTTGATCCAAGTGTACAGTCGAAGCAGGTTACTCGATGGAATGATGATTGGCAATAATTGTTTTGATTACCTAAAGGAATTAATTGTGACTTGAGGTCACATAGGAATTTAAATTTTTGAGGCTATACTTTCCTTTGGAAATTGAGTGTCCAGTTGGGAGAATCTAGACCCGATGAGAACTCGTTTCAAGAACCCATATTACAAGGAGGAATGCCACAAAGGTTGTGATTTACCTTTGATAAATTCAAAAGTTCAATTAAGAACAAGAGTAGTAAAACTCAACTCCCAATGAATAAATTCATCAAATTTCATAAACTGATTAAAATGAGGCTACAAAGAGTATTTAAAGCAAAACGCAATTGAAACTCTAGCCCAAAACAAACCCTTGCTTCCAAAAATACCCTTGGATGAACAATGCTGCGGTTGCTATAGTGTCGCTACAGTACTCGGCTACAGTACCTCTCTTTAAACCCTAGTTCCAAAAAATTTAATTTTCCAAATAAACCCATGGCCAAAATACAAGGCCTTTCCAAAATCTCTAATTCATAAAAATAAGACGTGTGGGCCAAACATCCTAAAGCCCAATTATTCTAAACTAATAAAATAAATACTTTAACAAATTGAAAGCCATCAATAACATTTGGCCCAAACAATACTCTAAGTCGTATCTTCCACAGCTTGTATCAAGTGGATCAAAACTGTTTCTCATTCTTTCAAGCCCATCTTGAGTGTTGGGTTCTTGCTAGCTTCATCCCAAGTGAATTGCACCAATCCTTGCATTGGTTCCTTGATCTTTTGGCTCTGGATCTTGTAATTGGCCCATCTAAAACTTGCAAAGGATTTTTAAGACTAGGCCCAGCTTGGTTCCCATCATTCCCCCTCTCCTCAAAAGGATTTGACCTCGAATCTCCATTTGGATCAAGGGAAAAAAGGTTAGTAACTTTGAAAATATCATAAACATAATACTTACCTAGAAGATCCACTTTATATGAATTTTCATTAATTTTTCAAGAAATTGGAAAATTCCATCCAAGTTACTCCTGTCATCAACAAGCAAAAGCATGAAAGCTAAAGGAGTAAATGGATTAAAACCATAAATAATTTCAAAAGAAGAATAAGAAATAGTAGTATGCATGGTCCTATTATATGCAAACTCTAATAAGGGAAAATGATATTCCCACAAACATTTATGCAACAAATCAATGAATGGCAAATGATAATCCCACAAACGTTCATGAAACACATATAAGGTTTTCCTTACACCAAAATGACCACTCTCATTATATGCAAGCTCAATGAATGGCATGCAATACGCCCACAAACGTTTATGCAACACGTTAATGAATGGCAAATGACACTCTCAAAAACGTTCATGAAACAAATCAAAAGTTTTCCTTACCCCAAAATGACCACTCCAATTATATGCAAACTCAATGAATGGCAAGCCATACTCCCACAAAAGTTCATGCAACATGTCAATGAATGGCAAATGCTACTCCCACAAACCTTCATGCAACACATCTAAAATCTTCCTTACACCAAAATGACTACTTATATGCAAACTCAATGAATGGCAAGCAATACTCCCACCCATGGTCACGCAACACTTTTAAAATCCATTTTACACCATAATGACCCTACAAACCAGATCCATGCACTAGCATCTCACACATAAGACTAGTAGGCTCACAAAGTCTATTCTCTCTAAATAAATACCAATCTAGTCTATAACACTTACCAAACGATGCCTTGTCACACGCTCCATACACACTAGTCATCATCATTAGCATGCAATTCCTTATTATATTCAAATCTCAATAACTTTGCATCTACAAAATTTTCCTTACCTTGTGTGTATTTGATTGCATGGAAAAACGTGTCATTGCAGTCCTCCCACTTAGCGTGCATTATAGTCAACAACTTACCTTGTCCCTACAAGTGTGTCAAGGAACCATGTTCTTTAAAGAGAGGTTGGATAGGGATTATCGAACTTGGCATAAAATCAATATACTGTTCTATCTCTCTAATAGGTAGCAATCTACTAAACACACCGTTAGGAACTATGGTCTCATATCCCTGCAATAAAGAAACAATAACACTAGGCAAAGGGTCATTAAATTCGTTAGTATAAAAGCCTGCCTTAGCACAAAAACTCACTTCTGTTTCTTTTTCCTCTCGTGGCTCATCTCTTTTTTCTTGACTCTCAGCTATCTCTCTATTTTCTTTTTCACTTTCTTTTTCTCTTAATGTTTCAAGTTCATTCTCTTTTTTCCTCTTACTCTCTTTTTCCTTTTCACTCTCTTTTTTCTTTTCACTCTTTTTCTTTTTGTCACTTTCTTTTTCTTCATCTTTTTTTTAACTCTCAATTTCACAATTATTTTTCAACTTATTTTCTCTTTTTCTTGAGATTTCAGACTCACTCTTATCTTTCCCCTTAGGTGGTTCGATCTTTCCCTTTGTTACAGCTTGATCATTTTTGTCCCACTTTGGTTTCCAAGGAGTGCTAGAAACCGAAGTATACCTTGCTGTACCTTTTCTCTTTAACGGCCTCTCCACTTTCATAGCCATGTGCACCATGTCCTCTACCTCCACATAATATTGCAACTGAACTACATCTGCTGTGGCGCTCCCAACTTCCATGTACGGACACACACGGAAATCGAGACACCCGGGATGATGACAACACGGTCACGCACCCCATCGACATGTGCTGAGTGTGTGCAATGCAACACGTGTGCAATAAACAAACGCAGCGGAAATGTTAAGTCAAATAACTAAGTACCAGAGTTTAATACAAAATCAGAGTTCTGAAAATCCACATGTCAACAAAATACGATTTTGTTACAAAACAACATCAAATCAAATTAAAAAAATAAGTAAAAGCGGCAATAATCTTCAAACACAAATATAGCCCATGTCCCTACTCCTCATGCGGAGCCGCATCCTCGGGCTCAGCCTCATCAAAACCTGCATTAAAATCTACAGTCCCATAAAAATGGAATTGCAGGTAAGTAAAACCCAAAAAGCTCAAAGACAATAAATATATTAAAACAACTAACACTATGCATGCACATGATGACCCAAGCGTAAAACCCGAGAAAAAACACCATTTCTCAAAAATCACAATTTTTCACACACACGCCAAAAAACACCATTTGGCATAAAATCAAAACCAGGAATAATTCCATTAATTTCAATTTTAACTGTATGCACCATGGTCTCCCCTAGGGACCATCCACATACTCTGGCTTCCCATCTTCACCCCACGGGTAACGACCGTGCAAGTGATACATGAGTGATGCCCAGTTCCGCGCCCACCGCGTACATAGCCAGGCATCCTCTGACCCCCGCCAGCCCAAGGAGTCACGGAGTTAGATCGAGAGCGCTACCATCCCGTCCAAGTCTGTAACACCCCGGTTTTTACGTGCTTTTTATTGAAGGTTTTTTTTAATTTAATAATTGTTTTTGAGCCGTTTAATTTAATTTAAACGTGTTTAAATGAGAGATTAGTTTAATGTGCTTTTATGATTTTAATTGGTGTTCTACGATTTAATTTCCTTTTATTTTAAAGTATGTTTATTACTGGAGTTTAATATTTTATTTTAATTAGTTTTGAGTTTATTTTTGTTTTATTTAATTTACTAGTTTAAAAATAGTGTTTTTGAGGATCAGTTGTGACTGAAAGTGGTGAGGATTGGACCTCATTTCTTTTCCCCCATCTTTTCTTTTCCTCTTTCCTTTTTCTCTTTCTTTTCTTTTCTTTTTCTTCTTTTTTTTTTTTTTCTTCTTCCTGCTTGGACGTGCAGCCCGACCCCCTCTCTCTCTCTTCTCTCTCACGCCCGAACGGACTCACCGCCGCTGCTCCGCCTCCGGCCGGCCGTGGCCCTCACCGCCGGCACCACCGGCTTCCCCACCTGCCGGCGAGCTACCCCTCCAAATCTCAGCCCACGCCGCGCCGCCGTTAGCCTCCGAGAGCCGTGCGAAGCCGTAGGCTTCTCCTCGCCGTTCCGCCGCCGTCCGGCCACCATTGGCCACCATTTCTTCACCACTTCTTCTCCGGCCCAATACCAAGCTTTTCCGCCCAAACCCAACCCCGATCCGTCGCCGGAGCCGCCAGTGCGAGCTCCACTTCGGATTTGATCTTCTCGGCCTTAAACCGCCATTTCGGCCGCCACCCACGGCCAACTTTCACTACCATTAGCTTCACCGTCCTCAATAGGCCCTACCCTATCAATTTCAAGTCTTCGTTTGACTCCGTGCAAATTTGAGTTTACAGTGTATTCGGCCACAGTGTTTTTACACTGTTGAGTTGCTGATTTGGTGCTTCCAGTTCCTCCGTGATCCTCCTAAAATTATTTGCAAGCGCTGTAAGTATTTCTCCAAAAGACTTTTAAGACTTTAATATATTTTTGCACTAACTTGTTTTATAAACTGCGAATTAGTTATCTGGTTGTGCGGATAACTGTTGGTTATTGATTTCATGGCATTGTGCACGCATGCGTGAGTGTGTGTGTGTTTTAAGGAATTATATTTAAGGCTTTTTGGGTGCGTGTGTATCACCCCCAAGCCGAGATGGGATATTATCTCGGTGGAGCTCCTCTAGACACTCGGGAGCAGAATATACTGAGTGTCGTCCCCTGGGGCTTTTGCCCGGGACTTGGACGGGATGGTAGAGCTCTCGATCCGACTCCGTGACTCCTCGGGCTGGCGTGGGTCAGAGGATGCCTGGCTATGTACGCGGTGGGCGCGGAACTGGGCATCACTCATGTATCACTTCCACGGTCGTTACCCATGGGGTGAAGATGGGAAGCCAGAGTATATGGATGGTCCCTAGGGGAGGCCATGGTGCATACGGTTAAAATTGGAATTAAAGGAATTATTCCTGGATTTGTTAATTTGTGCCAAATGGTGTTTTTGGCGTGAGTGAGAAAATTGTGTTTTTCGAGAAATGTGTTTTCTTGAGTTTTTACGCCTGGGTCATCATGAGCATGCATAGCGTTGGTTGTTAAAATATATTTATTGTCTTTGAGTTTTCTGGGTTTTACTTACCTGCGGTTCATTTTTGTAGAACTGTAGATTTCGCTGCAGGTTTTGATGAGGCTGAGCCTGAGGATACGGCTCCGCCTAAGGAGTAGGGACATGGCTATATTTGTATTGAAGATTATTTCTGCTTTTGTTTATTGTATTTTATTTGATTTGATATTGTTTTGTAAGCAAAATTGTATTATGTTGACATGTGGATTTTCAGTACTCTGATATTGTATTAAACTCTGGCACTTAGTTATTTGACTTAACCGTTCCGCTGCGTATTTTATTGTACACGTGTTGCATTGCACACACTCAGCACATGTCGATGGGGTGCGTGACCGTGTTGTCATCATCCCGGGTGTCTCGATTTTCGTGTGTGTCCTTACATGGAAGTTGGGGGCGCCACAAAGTCCCGGGCAAAAGCCCCAGGGGACGACACTCAGTATATTCCGCTCTCGAGTGTCCAGAGGAGCTCCACCGAGAAAATATCCCATCTCTGCTTGGGGGTGATATACACGCACCCATAAAACCTTAAACACAGTTTCCTCAAAACACACACACACCCACGCATGTGTGCACAATGCCATGAAAGCAACAGATACCAACAACCAACAGTTATCCATACAACCAGATAACCAAAACACAATTTATAAAACAAGTTAGTGCAAAAAATATATTAAAGTCTTAAAAGTCTTTTGGAGAAATACTTATAGAGCTTGAAAATAATTTTAGAAGGATCACAGAGGAACTAGAAGCACCAAATCAGCAACTCCACAGTGTAAAAACACTGTGGCCGAATACACTGTAAATCCAAATTTACACGGGGTCAAACAAAAACTTGAAATTGATAGGGTAGGGCCTAATGAGGTCGGTGAAGCTAATGGTATCGAAGGTTGGTCGTGGGTGGCGGCCGAACGGTGGTTTAAGGCCACAAAGTGCAAATCAAAGAGGGTGTTTGAAGGGGCGGCTTCGGTGACTGATCGGGGCCAAAAATGGGTCGGTTAGGACGGCAGGGTGCCAGTGATCAAGTGGTGAAGAAATGGTGGCCAATGGTAGCCGGACGGCGGCAAAACTGCGAGGAGAAGCCGTAGGCTTCGCACGGCTACTGGCGGCTAACGGCAGCGTTAGCCGGCCTGAAAATTTATGGGTGAACTCGCCGGCAGCTGGGGAAGCCGGTGGTGCTGGCACTGGGTGGATGAGACCGATTAGACGTGATAGAGAAGAGAGAGTACGCGAGCTGGGTGCGGTCTGAATGGGGAAGAGAAAAGAAAAAGAAGAAAAAGAAAAGAAAAGGAAGAGAAAAAGGAAAGAGAAAAAGAAAAGATGGGGAAAAGAAATGAGGTCCAATCCTCACCACTTTCGAGTCACAACTGATCCTCAAAAGTACTATTTTTAAAATAGCAAATTAAATAAAGCAAAATAAACTCAAAACTAATTAAAATAAAATATTAAACTCCAGTAATAAACATACTTTAAAATAAAAGGCAATTTAATTGTAGAACACTAATTAAAATTATAAAAGCACATTAAACTAATCTCGCGTAAACACGTTTAAATTAAATTAAACGGCTCAAAAACAAATATTAGATAAAAAAAAGCCTTCAATAAAAAGCACGTAAAAATCGGGGTGTTACATCTGCTATTTCCGTATTCAACCCACTCAAAAATCTAGCCATCGTGGCCTCCTGATCCTCCACTACATTAGCTCAAATCATGGCCACCTCCATCTCCTTATGGTAATCCTCTACACTCCTAGACCCCTGTGTAGGATTTTGTAGTTTTTGGTTGAGGTCTCTATAGTAGTGGCTAGGTACAAATCGCCACTTCATGATAGCTTTCAACTCTCTCCATGTTTCTACATGCCTCTCAAGATTCCTCTTCCTATTGGTCACTAATTGATCCTACCAAATAATCACATAATCAGTGAACTCAATTACGGCAATTTCACATTCTTTTCCTCAGAGTAATTATGACTATCAAACACATCCTCTCTTCTTTCTCCCACTCTAAATAAATTTCAGGATCAGTTCTACCTTAGAAAGATGGTATTTTCATTTTAATGCTCTCAAGGTTCCTATCTGCTTCATCTGGACCCCTTGGGTTTCCCCTAAGTCCTCTTCCACGCCTAACTCCTCTATGTCGACCCAATCCAACTTTAAATGTTAGAACTTCCTCATCCTCACCAAACTCTCCATTCTCATACCCATTATCAATACTAGGCTCACATCGCCTCCTATCTCTCCTACCTTGCAGATTTCTAATCAGGACTTCTCGTTGATCCATCCTATCCCTCACTTCACCCAATACCAAGTTCAACTGCTCAAACTGTTGTTGCATAGCTTGCAACACAAAGGATGAGTTATCTGCCATCCCCTTTGGTGATTAGTCACTCCTATGAGACATCATAATGTGCTGCACAAAAAGAATGTTAGTGGAAAACCTCACACACTTCCTTTCGTGTTTACACTCGAATAATGGCACTCCACTCCTGTTTCACTCTTAATTGGCTTTTCCCGATAATAGTCACATACTCTCTTTCCTTTTACCTCAATAGTTTTCCTGCTCAAGTTCTTTTAGAACTAATTGAACAAAATCAAGACAATACAAGCTTGTATTATTCCAACCAATAATATAGATTCAAGAAACAAGAATAACAAACAAGGAAGGAATAAAATGACACGAGACTCGAGGAATTATATGAGGGAAAGAGAAATGATAAAACAAGATACCCACTAGAAAGATGTTTTCAACCCCTTTAAAGATAAGGCCCAATCAACAAATTTCTTTCTTTCTCCTTATTGTAACTATGTAGCAACCTATGAGTATGCTACCTATTTATTTTTTTTCTGAATTTTTTTTTTGAATTTTTTTTCTTTTCCTTTCTTTTCTTTTCTTTTCTCTAATTCAATCACAAACAGCAATATTTAATTGAAAATCAAGCAATTGAACTAATTGAACTCAATTAGGACAATGCAACCTTGTTTTATCCCAACTAGTAATTAGGTCTAAGAAACAAGAACAAGATAAACACAAAAGGAATAAAAAAATGACATGAGAATCAAGGAAATTATACGAATGAAAGAGTAACTATAAGACAAGATACCAACTATAATGATGTATGCAGCCTCTTTGATGATAAGGCTCAAGAAAAATTTTCGATTTTCAATACTCTTTTTTTTTTCTTTTTTCCTTTCTTTTCTTTTCTTTTATTTTCACCAACTGATTTGATCACAATCAAAAGAATAAGCAATTGACAAAAACTAATAATAACTCAAAAACCCTAGAATAAGTGATATACGACAGCCCCTAGAACAAGAGATTTCGGCCTACACAAACCCTAGAACAATGAAATTCGGCAGCCCTAAGAATAGTGAAGATATTCGGCAGCCAACTCTTTTTTTTTTTTTTTTTATAACCCTAGAATAATGAAGCACTAGAATTAAATATGCGAGAAATAAAAGATAGAATCAGACCTGATTGGAAACCTTGCTCTAAATACCAAATGATATGAACCTATAGGAATGGAATTCCTTGTACCCTAATCAATTAGAAAACTCAACCAAGAAAGCCAAAATCAATTAAATGGATGGAGAATCTAGACCCTTTGAGAACTCGTTTAAAGAACCTATATTGATATGAACCCGCAGGAAGAGAATCCCTTGAACCCACAATCAAATTGAAAACTCACCCAAGAAAGCCAAAATCAAGTCAATGGATGGAGAATCTAGACCCGATGAAAACCCGTTTCAAGAACCTAGATTATATTAAAATCTAGACCCGTTGAAGAACCCGTCTCAAGAACCCAGATTACAAGGAGGAACGCCACAAAGGTTGTGATTTACCTTTGATAAGTTCAAAAGTTCAATTAAGAACAAGAGGAGTAAAACTCAACTCACAATGAATAAATCATCAAATTTCATAAACTAATCTTCAAAATGAGGCTACAAGAGTATTTAATGAAAACCTAATTGAAACCCTAGCCCAAATAAAACCCCTTTGTTCCAAAAATATCCCTGGATGAATAGTGCCGCGTGAACAGTGTTTCGGCTACAGTGAACAGTGCGGCGCTACAGTACCTCTCTCCAAAACCCTAGTTCCTAAAATTGCAACCTTCCAAATAAACCCTTGGCCAAAATACAAGGCCTTCCCAAAAACCCTAATTCATAAAAATAAGATATATGAGGGCCAAGCATCCTCAAGCCCACTTATTCTAAACTAATAAAATAAATCATTTAACCAAGTTGAAAGCCTCCAATAACATTAGGCCCTATCTCTAAATCATGTCTTCCATAACTTGAATCAAGTGTATCAAAATTGGTCCTTCTTCTTTCAAGCCCATATTGAGTGTCGGGCTCTTCCTAGCTTCATCTCAAGTGGATTGCACCAATCCTTGCATTGCTTCCTTTATCTTCTTCGCTCTTGATCTTGTAATTGGCCCATGTTGAACTTGCAAAGGATCTTTAAAACTAGGCCCATCTTGGTTCCCATCATATATTATATTAAAATATAAACCCGTTGAAGAACCTATCTCAAGAACCCAGATTAGAAGAAGGAACGCCACAAAAGTTGTGATTTACCTTTAATAAGTTCAAAAGTTCAATCAAGAACAAGAGGAGTAAACTCAACTCACAATGAAAATTCAATATTGTCTAACCCTTAAAATGAGGTTATAAAGAGCATTTAAACCAAAACCTAATTAAAACCCTAGCCAAAATAAAGTCATTTCTCCCAAAACTACCCTTGTATGAATAGTGCTGCATTGCAGTAAACTCTTGAAACCCTAGTTCCTAAAAAGTAACTTTTCAAATAAGCCCTTAGCCACAATATGAGGCTGGTCTTCCCAAAACCGTAGTTGATAAAAAATAAGACATATGTGGGCCAAGTATCCTCAAGCCCAATTATTCTAAATTAACAAAATANTATATTATATTAAAATATAAACCCGTTGAAGAACCTATCTCAAGAACCCAGATTAGAAGAAGGAACGCCACAAAAGTTGTGATTTACCTTTAATAAGTTCAAAAGTTCAATCAAGAACAAGAGGAGTAAACTCAACTCACAATGAAAATTCAATATTGTCTAACCCTTAAAATGAGGTTATAAAGAGCATTTAAACCAAAACCTAATTAAAATCCTAGCCAAAATAAAGTCATTTCTCCCAAAACTACCCTTGTATGAATAGTGCTGCGTTGCAGTAAACTCTTGAAACCCTAGTTCCTAAAAAAGTAACTTTTCAAATAAGCCCTTAGCCACAATATGAGGCTGGTCTTCCCAAAACCGTAGTTGATAAAAAATAAGACATATGTGGGCCAAGTATCCTCAAGCCCAATTATTCTAAATTAACAAAATAAATCCTTTAACAAATTGAAAGCCTTCAATAACAATAGGCCCAAACAATAACTCTAAGTCATGTCTTCCACAGCTTGTATCAAGTGATCAAAACTGGTTCTCAGTCTTTCAAACCCATTTTTAGTGTTGGGCTCTTGCTAGTTTCATCCCAAGTGGATTGCACCAATCCTTGCATTGCTTCCTTGATCTTCTTGGCTCTTGATCTTGTAATTGGCCCAACTGGAACTTGCAAAGAATCTTTAAGACTAGGCTTATCTTGGTTCCCATCATTCATCAAGTCCTATTCATAGCCTCATTGGATGACAAGTAGCAGACATAAATTTTTAGGTTGGGCGTGAGCCCGAATTCCACTGGGCTTCAAAACCCTAATTTCCTACAAGGGCCGAAACTCTCATGGGCTTATATATATAAAAAAAAAAACTTGTACACGAAAGTCTTGAAAGTCTTGGTCGTCACATAACTGGACCTTGTTTTGAATAGGTGTGTGTGGTTGCATGGTATGATGTTTGATTTTATGGACTAAGGAAGTTGTAGTTGAGTGAGCAATGTTTTGTAAATTGGTTTGTTGGTCTATTTGGTGTTTATATGTGCAAGATATTGTAGTATGGGTACATTTGTATTTATATATGGTTAATGTTTTAATTGTGATGATTTAGAAGAAGTGAATGTGTAATTGTTATGTGCATGTGTGTTATGTGTGAAGCGATAGGTTGGTTGTATAGTTTGTGAAATGTTGGGATTGTTGTTAGTGCACAAAAAGCTTATACAGTTTTGTATTTGGGTTGTGTAGATGTACAAATAATATGGGTAAATTTTATGCATCGAATGTGTAGGTTTCAATAAACTATGTAGAAATGATGTGGTGATTGTAAACTTGTCATTGAGTATGGGTCTGTGTGTTGGATGGTAGCTTGGGAATATATATGTATTACTTTTTTTTTTTTTAGAGAAGAGACGAGGTCACATGTCCAAGAGTGACTCCGGCCTATATTTATTAATAAAAACCTCATTTATGGCGGGGGAATACCTTGACAAAAGCCAACCCCAAAGAATTACAAATTAACTCCCAAAACCTGAAGCAAAAACCAAAAACTAGAGCACCAAATCCAGAAATATTAAGAAATAACAACCAAACCTTCCTAAGGTAAAACGCAAGAGATTTACACTATAATTTCAAGCGCCTGACGTACATAAAGCCAGGACTACCACTTGGGAAAGCTTTTAACGTCATTTGATCCGAATAGCAGGAACTCCTAATCAGTCCATACGCACCAGCCCTCTCATTCGAGAATGACAACTTTCCTCACCTATAAAATCCAGAATGACTCCATGTGATCCTTCTTTCGCCAAAAAATCTGCTACCGTATTTGCTTCCCGGAAGATATGCCTAAATCGAGCATTTAACTCTAAGGCAATCTCTTTTATCTCTTCCCAAAAATCCCACAGGAACCAAAGTCGACAAAATCAAGATGCAAGCCATTTCATGATTACCATCGAATCCGACTCTACTATGATATCTTGCAACCTTAAATTTCTGCATAAACGAAGACCATCAAGTAATGGTTGACATTCTGCCAAATTGTTTGAAGCAACTCTATAAGCATGTGCAAAACCTGCTATGACTCTCCTATTGGAATCTTGGATTACCCCACCACTCCCTGCCTCACCTGGATTATTGCAGGCACCACCCTCTACATTAAGCTTCATCCTACCTGTAGGAGGCATACTCCATTTAACAAACGAAACACTTCTGTTATGAATAGGCACAACCTGCATCATTAATCTCTCCATCACCACCTTCTCATTTTTCCTCAAGTATTGGAAATTTTTTAGTTTGCAAGAAGCATTATTGAGAAAGACCTTCACATTTCTAATAACATCTTCTACTTTAAAGGGCTCACCCTCCATTCTAGTTGCACACTTGGACCTCCACAACGCCCAAGAAATAAAAATGGGAAGGGTTCCACAAAGCCATCCTACTTGAGTGTTTGAATTTGCTCTCAACCACCAAAACGAAACCATACCCTTCCAATTTCGAATCAACGGTAATCTGATCTGGCAAATGTTTGCAAAAAACCTCCACACCCTTTCAGCATTAATCCCCTCACATAAAATATGATTCATAGTCTCCACTTGAGGTACAATACAGTAATGGCATTTTGAGGCCACGAGGATACCCAGGAGTTGTATAGCATCATCTATCGGCATTGCTCCCTGTTTCGCTAAGACATTGTCTTCAGTATCTCAGCTTGCCATAACCACTTCTTCCACTCACAAACTTGCCCGTGTTGCCTGGAAATCTCCCAAGCCAATTTCGTGGAGAAATTACCATCTAAAGAGTGCTTCCAGATGAGCACATCTCTTCCTTGTCGTAGCTTAACGCCAGAATCTGCAATTCTCTGCAACACTTCAGGCGTTACCAAATGCTGAATCTCTTCCATTTTGGGTCCCCTTTCATTTATCACATCTGCAAGCAACAAATTACAATTGCCTACCACCGGACACAAATTCATTAAAGGACCACAACCCACCCAATTATCCATCCACAAATTTATCCTCCCATTCCTAACAATCCATTGTGAATTTAGCATCACCTTAGGCAACAATGCTCTAATTCCCTCCCAGAACCGAGATCCTCTATTCTCCTAGATCACTTTAAAAATATGCTCCCCCCATATATATTTTTGTCTAAAAAAATCCGCCCACATTGACTCTCCCTTCAGTAACTTCCAGCCGAATTTCATAAGCAAGGAATCTTGCACCTCCATAAGATCTCTAATACCAAGACCTCCTTATTCTACTGGCTTACAAATATTCCTCCAAGAAATCCATTTTCGCTTCCTCATCTCCAACGAAGATCCCCACAGAAAATCCGAAAAAATCCTTTTCAGATTAGAAAAAACAGCTTTCGGCACCTTCATGACTGATAATATGTGAATTGGCATGCTATTCAACGCATGTTTAATAAGAATAATCCTTCCCCCAAAAGATAACATCTTACTCTTCCAGCCTCTTAACTTCTTCCGAATTTTTTCTAGCATAAAATCAAAAAATCTGATTTTCATCCGTCACACATAAAGTGGAATTCCCAAGTATAAACAAGGCCAAAACCCCTCTTCAAAACCAGATAGCAGCTTTAATCTATTCCATCTATCCATTGAAATGTATGAAGAGAATAAAATCGTAGACTTACTCGGGCTAATTAGCTATCCAGACATAGCTTCATATCTGTGCAACGTAGACATAAGATTTCGGATAGCCACCTTTCCTCTGTTAGCAAAAATCAAAATATCATCTGCGTATAATAAATGAGAAATAAGAGTGCCTCCCCCCGGGTGATAAGGTTTAATACGCCCCACCATAAATTGCTAATTTGAGATAGAATCTCCTACGATAAAATAAAAAGGTAAGGTGATAAAGGATCTCCTTACCGTAACCCACGCGATGCCTGAAAAAAACCTTTAGCGCATCCATTTAACATAACTGAGTAATGCAGAGATGCAATGGCATTGTACACTAGATTTCTCCAATTTTAAGAGAAACCCAATTTTCATAACATTTCTATAAGGAACCTCCAATTCACACGGTCATAAGCCTTTGCCATATCAATCTTCATCATCACGTTAGCCCCTCTCACTTTTTGATTAATTCCCTGAGACAATTCCTGAGCCAAAGCCATATTCTCAAAGATACTTTGCCCAGGAATAAAAGCAGCTTGCTCTTTAGAGATAATTCTATCAAGAATAAGTGCCAATCTTACAACCATGATTTTAGTCATAATTTTATACACCACTGAGCAAAGGCTAATAGGCCTAAACTGACCAAACCCCACTGGTTCCTCCACCTTAGGTATCAAAACCAAATTTGTTGCCCCAAAAAAAGTAGTAAACGGTTGTCCATCAAAAACATCCTTAGCCATTTGTACAAGATCATTTTTAACAATATCCCAAACAAGAACAAAAAAAGAAGCTGAGTACCCATCAGGTCCTGGGTACTACTAAGAGGCTCATAAATTGAGTAAAGTGTTTGAAGGTTGGGTGGATTGATTTTTATTCATATTGATTGTAATATGAAATTTATATTACTATTGGGTTGTGTGATGGATTTTTGTTGGCGCAAGTGGTAGATATACGAAGCACATATATGTTTGTGTCGGTTGAATGTATGGACATATTTAATATTTAACCTTTCGGTTCACTTGCATTGGATGTTGAATATGGAAGTGGTTTGTAATTTTATGATTATGCTTCAGTTTGTATTATGCTACCTAACTTAATCATATTAAAATGATTGATGTGAATATATGGAGTTGAGATGGAGATGGATTGTTTTGAAGTGTTGGAAGTAAAGGATGGAGTTGTAGTGAGTTGAAAAGCATGATGATTATGTTGGTTCTTTATGGACAGATTTGTATACAATAAATGTATTGGGGATGAAGCTTGTAAAAAAAAATGCATGCTTTCAATGAATTGTATGTTGATCTTAGGTGATAAAAAAGGGTAGGGTACATGTTTAAATTGATTGGTTGCATGCATTGGACATATTTTGTGTACTTCGAATGTATCATGTATAGATGGAGCTTGCAAGAACAAGTGGGGTACTTAAATGGATGGTATATTAATCTCAGGTGATAAAGGGGTATGGTACATGTGGATTGTATATGTATGTTTGGATTAGACTGTATAATATGTTTATCGGTGAGGAAGTTAAGGGGAACTTGAGTTGATTTTGGATTGGAGTTGGGTTGGATGGTGAAGTGGGATTTAGTTGTAGGATGGGTGACCTCTTGGGAAGTCCTCTTATCACACCCGTTGTTTTTATTTTTGCCGCATTACGACAGGATTTAAAACGGACTAGTATGGTTTGGATTTTTGGTCAACTTGCAGCCGCCACATCGCATAACCATGGGTATCGATCAGATAGCAGGTTTGCATGGGGATCGGAAGGGCGCAACTTGGTTGTTTTAGGATTATATGAATTTACCGCATGTAGCCTTATTAGTGCGATCATACCAGCACTAATGCACCGGATCCCATCAGAACTCCGCATTTAAACATACTTGGGCGAGAGTAGTACTAGGATGGGTGACCTCCTAGGAAGCCCTCATGTTACATCCCACGTTTTTATTTTAACCACATTATGACATGAATTAAAATGAATGACTAGTCTTGTTTGAATTTTTAGAAAAATTGCAGCCACCCCATCGCATAGCTATTGGTATCGATCAAACAATCAGTTCGTACGGGGATCGGAAGGGTGCATTTTTTATGTCGTACTAGGATTTTATAAATTTACCGCAAATAGCCATATGGGTGCGATGATACTGGCACTAATGCACCGAATCCCATTAGAACTCCGTAGTTAAGGGTGCTTGGGCAAGATTAGTACTTGGATGGTGACCTCCTAGGAAGTTGATATGAACCCACAGGAAAGGAATCCCTTGAACCCACAATCAATTTGAAAACTCACTCAAGAAAGTCAAAAATCAAGTCAATGGATAGAGAATCCAGACTCAATGAGAACTTGTTTCAAGAACCTAGATTATATTAAAATCTAGACCCGTTGAAGAACCCGTCTATAGAATCCAGATTACAAGGAGGAATGCCACAAAAGTTGTGATTTACCTTTGATAAGTTCAAAAGTTCAATCAAGAACAAGAGGAGTAAACTCAACACAAAATGAAAATTAAATATTGACTCTCTTTCAAGTGAGGCTACAAAGAGTGTAACACCCCGGTTTTTACGTGCTTTTTATTGAAGGCTTTTTTATTTAATATTTGTTTTTGAGCCGTTTAATTTAATTTAAACGTGTTTACACAAGATTAGTTTAATGTGCTTTTATGATTTTAATTGGTGTTCTACAATTTAATTGCCTTTTATTTTAAAGTATGTTTATTACTGAAGTTTAATATTTTATTTTAATTAGTTTTGAGTTTATTTTGATTTATTTAATTTACTGTTTTAAAAATATTTTTTTTTTAGGATCAGTTGTGACTCGAAAGTGGTGAGGATTGGACCTCATTTCTTTTCCCCATCCTTTTTCTCTTCCTTTTCTCTTCCTAATAAAATAATTTTCACAACTTAAAATATTCTAAAATAATATTCTAAAACTCCCAAAATTCTAAAACTAGAGAATCAATTATTAAATAAATTAAATAATCCTTCATTAAAATACACTAAAATACGGGGTGTTACAGATACTTACCTGGAAGATCCATTTTATATGAATTTTCATTAATTTTTTTAAGAAATTGGAAAAGTCCATCCAAGTTACTCCTGTCATCAACAAGCAAAAGCATGAAAGCTAAACGAGTAAATGGATTAAAACCATAAATAACTTCAAAAGAAGAATAAGAAATAGTAGTATGTATGGTCCTATTATATGCAAACTCTAACAAGGGAAAATGATACTCCTGCAAATGTTCATGCAATAAGTCAATGAATTGCAAATGATACTCCCACAAATATTCATGAAACACATCTAAGGTTTTCCTTACACCAAAATGACCACTCTCATTATATGCAAACTCAATGAATGCCAAGCAATACTCTCACCCATGGTCACGCAGTACTTTTAAAATCCATTTTATACCATAATGACCCAACAAACCACATCCATGCACTAGCATCTCACACATAAGACTAGTAGACTTACAAAGTTTATTTTCTCTAAACAAATACCAATCTAGTCTATAGCACTTACCAAACGATGCCTTGTCACACGCTCCATACACACTAGCAAAATCATCATCATCAGCATGCAATTCCTTATCATATTCAAATTTCAATAACTTTGCATCTAAAATGAAGACAAGGACATACCTTCTCGGTTAAGCATTAACCACAAAATTTTCCTCACCATTTGTGCATTTGATTGTATGAGGAAAAGTCTCAATATAGTCCTTCCACTTAGCATCCATTCTAGTCAACAACTTACTTTGTCCACTCAAGTGTGTCAAGGACTCATATTCTTCAAAGAAAGGTCGGGTAGGGATTGTTGCACCTGGCACAAAATCAATGTAATGCTCTATCTCTCTAATAGGTGACAATCCATTAAACGTACCACTAGGAATCATGACCTAATATCCCTGCAATAAAGAAACAACAGCACTAGGCAAAGAGTCTTTAAATTTGTTAGTATAAAAGCTTGACTTAGCATAAAATCTCACTTTTATTTTTCTGTTTTCTCTACAATCTCTCTTTCTTTTTCTTCTTGTGGCTCAACTCTTTTTTCATGACTCACAGCCATCTCTCTATTTTCTTTTTCTCTCTCTTTCTTTTGATGTTTCGATCTCATTCTCTTTTTCCTCTCATTCTCTTTTTTGCTTTCACTCTCCTTTTTTTTTGAACTCTTGGACTCACAATTGTTTTTCAACTCATTCTCTCTTTTTCTTGAGGTTTCACTATTTCTTTTTTTTCTCAATCTCACTTTCACTCTTCCTTTTTTGAGCAACCTCACTTTTCAGTTTCAGTTGGTCCCCATGGACCTGTGTTGGAGTTAAAGGAGCAAGTTTGATTGTTTTTCTATTCTTTTCAAAACTATACATGTTCCTTAACTCATCATGGATCACCTTCCTATCATACTGCCATGGCTTCCCCAACAAAATATGGCTAGCATGCATAGGCACTACATCACAAAGCACCATATCCTGGTATTTCCCAATGGAAAAAGAAACTAGCACTTGCTTATTTACCCTAACCTCTCTACAATCACTCAACCATTACAACTTGTATGGTCTAGGGTGTTTCAAGATAGGTAAACTCAATTTCTCAACTAAAGTAGTACTAGCCAAATTAATATAACTCTTCCCATCAATGATCATACTACATACCTTGTTGTTGATGTGGCATCTAGTATGAAAAATGTTCTCTTTTTGCTGCTCTGTATCATCCATCTTAATTTGTGTATTGAAACCATGCCTGGGAATAATAGACTCATCATACTATTCATTCTTATTCCCATTTTCAACACTAGGCTCACGTCACCTCTTATTTCTCCCACCTTGCAGATTTCTAATCAAGACTTCTCGTTAATCTGTCATATACCTCAAACTGTTGTTGCATGGCTTGCAATACAAAGGATGAGTTATCTACCATCCCCTTTGGTGATTAGTGATTCCTATGAGATATCATAATGTGCTGCACAAAAAGAATGTTAATGGAAAACCTCACACACTCCCTTACGTGTTTGCACTCGAATAAAGGCACTCCACTCATGTTTCACTTTTAATTGACTTTTCCTAATAATAATCTCACACCCTTTTGCCTTTTACCTCAATAGTTTTTCCGCTCAAGTTCTTTAAGAACTAGTTGAACTAAATCAAGACAATACAACCTTGTATTATTCCAACCAGTAATATAGATCCAAGACACAAGAACATGAAACAATGAATGAATAAAATGAAACGAGACTCAAGGAATTTATATGAGGGAAAGAGTAAATATAAAACAAGATACAACCTAGAAAGATGTATTCAGCCCATTTGATGATAAAACTCAATGAACAAATGTATTTATTTCTCTTTGTTGTAACTATGTAGCAACTTTTGAGTATGCTCTCACTTTTTTCTTTTTTCTTTTTAATTTCTTTTTTCAAATTTCTTTTTTTCTTTTCTTTATCTTTTTTTTCTATTCTTTTCTCTAATTTAATCACAAACGGCAATATTCAATTGAAAATCAAGCAATTGAATTCAAATACACAAGAATAGACAATGAAATAGAAGAGAATCAATGGAACGACACTCCAAGCATTTGACAAACTTAGAGATGCAAGAAACCCTAGAATTTTGAAACCCTAGAAGATGCAAATTTCAGCCAAACCCAAAACCCAAAGAATTTTGGCAGCGTACTTTTTTATTGTATTTTTTTTTCTGCAACCCTAGAACAATGAAGCTCTAGAATTAAATCTAAAGATACAAGAATTAAAAGATAGAATCAGACCTGATTGAAAACTGAGCTCTGAATACCAAATGATATGAACCCGCAGGAAAGGAATCCCTTGAACCCACAATCAATTTGAAAACTCACCCAAGAAAGCCAAAAATCTAGTCAATGGATGGAGAATCTAGACCCGATGAGAACTCGTTTCAAGAACCTAGATTATATTAAAATCTAGACCCGTTGAAGAACCCGTCACAAGAACCCAAATTACAACCTCTTAACTTTACCACTTTGCCCTCAATTGGCTTTCTACTAAGTTAGGGCATAGTGGTAAAAAAAGAGGTGCTGCGAATTGCCCAGGGTCAGTGTATTCAAACCACAAGGTCCTGGGAGTACCATAGGAAGCCCGCGAGCTAAAAACTCCAACATCTTAAGCTTGGCACTTTGCCCTCAATTGGCTTTCTATTAAGCAATGGCAAAGTAGTAACACCCGATTTTTACGTGCATTTTATTGAAGGGCTTTTTAATTTAATATTTAATTTTGAGCTGTTTAATTTAATTTAAACGTGTTTACGCTAGATTATTTTATGATTTTTAAATCGAGAATTATTTTAATGTTCTTTCATAATTTTAATTAGTGTTCTGCAATTAAATTTCTTTTTATTTTAAAGAGTGATTATTATTGGAGTTTAATATTTTATTTTAATTAGTTTTAAGTTTAAACTGATTTATTAAATTTACTGTTTTAAAAATAATATTTTTGAGGATCAGTTGTGACTCGAAAGTTGTGAGGATTAGACCTCATTTCTTTTTCCTATCTTTTCTTTTCCTCTTTTCTTTTTCTCTTCCTTTTCTTTTCTTTTTCTTCTTTTTCTTCTTTCCTGTTCGGACCACCCAGCCCAGCTCGACCCTCTCTCTCTCTCTCTCTCCTCTCTCACGCGCAAATCGGTTTCACCCTTGCCGTCGCCGTTGTCGGCCGCCGTGGTCGACACCGCAGGTGCCATTCGGTTCCTCAGCCACCAGCGACCTCACCCATCAATTTTCAGGCCAGCTAATGCCGCCAGTAGCCGTGCGAAGCCGTAGGCTTCTCTTCGACGTTCCGCCGCCGTCCGGGCACCATTGGCCACCATTTCTTCACCACTTCATCACCGACACCTTGCCGTCCTAACCGATCTATTTTTTACCCCAATTCGTCGCCGGGGCCCTCCTACGAACACCCTCTCCGATTTGAACTTTGTGGCCTTAAACCGCCGTTTCGGCCGCCACCCACAGCCAACCTTCGATACCATTAGCTTCACCGACCTCATTAGGTCCTACCCTATCAATTTCAAGTCTTTGTTTGACTCCGTTAGAATTTGGGTTTACAGTGTATTCGGCCACAGTGTTTTTACACTGTGGAGTTGCTGTTTTGGTACTTCCAGTTCCTCTATGATCCTCCTAAAATTATTATCAAGCGCTGTAAGTATTTCTCCAAGAGACTTTTAAGAATTTAATATATTTTTGCACTAACTTGTTTTATAAACTGTGTTTTGGTTATCTGTTGGTACTGATAACTGTCGGATTGTTGGTAATTGTTGTTTTCATGGTATTGTGCACGCATGCGTGGGTGTGTATTTTAAGAAACTGTATTTAAGGTTTTTCGGGTGCGTGTGTATCACCCCCAAGCCGAGATGGGATATTATCTCGGTGGAGCTCCTTTGGACACTCGGGAGCGGAATATACTGAGTGTCGTCCCCTGGGGCTTTTGCCCGGGACTTGAACGGGATGGTAGCCCTCTCGATTCGACTCCGTGACTCCTCGGGCTGGCGGGCCTCAGAGGTTGCCTGGCTATGTATTGGACGGCCGTTACTCATGGGGTGAAGATTGGAAGCTAGAGTATTTGGATGGTTCCTAGGGGAAGCCATGGTGCATACGGTTAAAATTGAAATTAATGTAATTATTCTTAGATTTTATTTTATGCCAAATGGTAATTTTTGGCCTGTGTGGGAAAATTGTATTTTTCGAGAAATATTGTTTTCTCGAGTTTTACGTTTGGGTCATCATATGCATGCATATCGTTAGTTGTTTTAATATATTTATTGTCTTGGAGTATGTTGGCTTTTACTTACCTGCGGTACCATCTTTTTGGTGCTATAGATTTTGATGTAGGTTTTGAGGAGGCTGAGCCCGAGGATGCGGCTCCGCCTGAAGAGTAGGGACATTGGCTATATTTGTGTTTGAATATTATTGCCGCTTTTGCTTATTGTATTTAATTTGATTTGATGTTTGTTTTATAAACAAAAATCGTATTATGTTGACATGTGGATTTTCAGTACTTTGGTATTGTATTAAACTCTGTACTTAGTTATTTGACTTAACCTTTCCGCTGCGTGTTGTTTATTGTACATGTGTTGCGTTGCACACACTCAGCACATGTCGATGGGGTGCGTGACCGTGTCGTCATCATCCTGGTGTCTCGATTTCCGTATGTGTCCGTACATGGAAGTTGGGGGCGCCACAGGTGGTATCAGAGCGGTTTGGCTCTGGGTAAAGCCACATGTCCCTTAGGTAAAGTACCAGATTATTTTTAAGCTTGATTTAAAGTAGTTTTGAAATTATTTTAGTTGTGTTTAATGTGTTGTTTTATTTGTTTTAATTGTTTTATGTTATTTATTTAATTTAAAATTGTTTTATTTATATTATTTTGCGTTCTAACCGGAACTAAAGTGAGGTTGTGGTTTATGCTTTGACAGAAAATGGTAAGGCCAAGGAGACAAGATAAGGAACCTATGGAGGAATCATCTCACAGCGAGATTGATAATGCCATTACTAGAGCCTTGACTAGAATGGCAAACCTCTTTCACCAAAATATCAGATCGCCACCAATTGATCAAAACTTGGTTATGCAAGTGGGGTGCTCTTATGAGAGGTTTCTTAAGCACAGGACCCCCATGTTCTCTGGAGTAGAAGATCCACTCCAAGCTGAAGGTTCGATCAATGGGATTGAGAGAACATTTGAGATTTATGGGTGCACTGAAGGTCAACAAGTTCTGTATGCCAGTTATTTGTTGCAAGGAGAAGCAGCAAATTGGTGGAGGGCGAAGTCGAATCTCCTGGAAAGAGAGTTTGGGTCCTTGGCCGCTGTGTCGTGGCAGCGTTTTAAAAAGGAGTTTGATGATCGGTTTTTCCCTCCTGCTGTGAGAAGGCAGAAAGCTCGGGAATTCAATAATCTGGTTCAGGGGAATATGACGATGGACCAGTATTCACGTGCTTTCTTGGAGCTTGGGCGTTTTGCGCTCCATCTTATTGCCACTGAAGAGTTGCAAGTGGAGCAATTTCAAGAAGGTCTGCGTCCTGAGATACGCAGATTCGTGATTTGTCAGCGAGTTATCTCTCTCCATGAGTTGATTGATCTGGCTACTATGGTGAAGCGAGAAAATAGTTTGGCTGTAAGCTCCCCTCCAGGCCAGAAGAGGATGAGTTTTGCTGGAGAAGGTAACAGTTCTGGGTCTCCACAGAAGTTTGTTCAGAGGATTGGGTCCCGATCTCAAGCAGCCCCTGGGGTACGTATGGGAGGTCGAGCTCTAGTTTGCCCCAGATGTAATAGAGCTCACGAGGCTGAGTGTGCCCCGGGTGGGATTCGATGTTATAGATGTGGCCAGCCTGGACATCTATATCATGAGTGCCCTAACCAAATTCAGAGAAGTCGAGGGGGCCAACATGGTGGAGGAGCTAACTAGAGACAGATGGTTCAAGCCAGAGTTTATTCTCTGACCCATGGTGACGTTGATTATGAGTCGCCAGCTACTCAGGATGCTGGTGTGATTACATGTATGAGTTTAATTTAATTTTTGGATTTGATTTTTGGTGTAAATTGTTTGCTTAAATTTGTTTGGGGTGTATGTGTGCTTCAGGAAGAGTTCGCCTCTATAATTTTTATGCTTGTACATTGTTTGATTTGGGGGCATCTTAGTCTTTTGTATCAGCCACCTTTGTGCGGCTGTGTAACTTGGTCACGAAGCATTTACCCCAGTTTTTGGTTGTGGCTCTTCCTAATGGGGAGATGGTATGTTGCTCCAAAATCGCTTTGGGTTGTCCTTTGGATTTTGGTGGAAGGACGCTTGATGCGAATTTAATTGTTTTCAAGTTGCTGGGTTTTGATATTATTCTTGGAATGGACTGGTTATATCGGTATTCTGCAAGTATTAATTGCAGAAATTGGACGGTTAGCTTTCAACTTCCGGATGGGGATTTCTTTGAGTATATGGGAAGTAAGCTAAGAGCGAAGCCAACAGTTATATCAGCAATGCAAGCAAAGAAAGATATAGCTTGTGGGGCGGATGTTTTCCTAGTCCAAGTGGTTTCTTCGCCATCTGGAAAGAAGACTTTAATTGATATTCCCGTTGTTGAAGAATTTCTAGATGTCTTTGTAGAGGATTTGCCTGGGTTGCCTCCAGTTCGTGAAATGGAGTTTGCTATTAATTTGGAACTTGGAGCCGCTCCTGTGCACAAGGCTCCATACCGTATGGCACCAGCAGAGTTGAAAGAGTTGAAGATGCAGCTGCAAGAATTGGTTGATAAGGGGTTTGGTTATCTGTTGGTACTGATAACTGTTGGATTGTTGGTAATTGTTGTTTTTATGGTATTGTACATGCATGCGTAGGTTTGTATTTTAAGAAACTGTATTTAATGCTTTTCGGGTGCGTGTGTATCACCCCCAAGCCGAGATGGGATATTATCTCGGTGGAGCTCCTCTGGACACTCGGGAGAGGAATATACTGAGTGTCGTCCCTTGGGGCTTTTGCTCGGGACTTGGACGAGATGGTAGCGCTCTCGATCTGACTCCATGACTCCTCGGGCTGGCGGGGCTCAGAGGATGCCTGGCTATGTACGCTGTGGGCGCGGAGCTAGGCATCACTCATGTATCACTTGCACGGCCGTTACCCGTGGAGTGAAGATGGGAAGCCAGAGTATGTGGATGGTTCCTAGGGGAGGCCATGGTACTTACGGTTAAAATTGAAATTAATGTAATTATTTCTGGATTTTATTTTATGCCAAATGGTAATTTTTGGCGTGTGTGGAAAAATTGTGTTTTTCGAGAAATGTTGTTTTCTTGAATTTTACGCTTGGGTCATCATGTGCATGCATAGTATTAGTTGTTATAATATATTTATTGTCTTGGACCATTTTGGGTTTTACTTACCTGCGGTACCATCTTTTTGGTACTGTAGATTTTAATGCAGATTTTGAGGAGGCTGAGCCCGAGGATGCGGCTCCGCCTGAGGAGTAGGGACATTGGCTATATGTTCTAACACAAATTTGAATGATTAATAGCATGTGGAAGTAATTTAATCAAGCGATTAAACAAAATGCTAGAAACTGATTCTTTTAGGTATTTGAGGTCAATTTTATGGTTTGGATAGAGCCGTTTAGGATTATCTCAATCATGCTTTTGGGTTCTCAATTGGACTCCAACCATATAGGATTTCACTAGGGTGGAAATCCTCTTTGGTTTGGCACAATTTAATTGGTCGGATGGAAAAAGGTTTTTGCTTAGGTTGTATGATCTCATACCCAGATTCCTTCAAATCCATCAAATGTTCCTCATGGTGCCAAGTGTCTAATTCTATTCACTAAATGTGGCAAAGATCTTACCAAGTGTCCAAATAAAAATTTTCTAATCTAATTTAGACATTCCACACTGTGATTTTGAAATACTGTAGTTGGTGCGCTTACTGAGATTACTATTCACTCTAGAAAAGTGAATCATAAACTTATTTCTAAACAATCTCAAATATTCATATTAACCTACAATGAAAATCATTTACCAAAATTCAACCCCGAAATACCCCTAAAAATAATTTCATAGTTTCAAACAGGCGTTTCGTCTGAAAATATGAAAATGGACTTATTGCGCCATAAAATCCTAAATAATAAACTGAGTCTAATGGCGCAGACCATAACACATTCTATCATTTATGGGTGCACTTCTGGCACCATAGTGAGTGATAACACAGACTATGCTGATAGACTAAAACCTATGCGATTGGTCGATTCGTGAAAACTTATGGAGTTTTCACGAGATTCCTCAAGCCAATAGAAATTCTACCTTTGAATTTTTAGTCGGCTGTTACAAAGTTAAGGCATAATGGTAAAATTAAGAGGTGCTCCAAATTGCCCGAGGTCGGGGCTTACCTACCACAAAGTCGCGGTAGTACCATGGGAAGCCCGCGAGCGAAAAACTCCATCCTCTTAACATTGCCACTTTGCCCCCTCAATTGGCTTTCTACTAGATAATGGCAAAGTGGTAAAAATAAGAGGTGCTCCGAGTAGCCCGGGGTCGGGCATACATACCACAAGGTCATGGTAGTACCATACGGAGCCCGCGAGCAAAAAACTCCAAATCTTAACGTTGATACTATGCCTTCAATTGGCTTTCTGCTAAGCAAGGGCAAATTGGTAAAAAAAAAGAGATGCTCCAAAATTCCCGGGATCGGGGCATACATACCACAAGGTCATGGTAGTGCCATAGGAAGCCCGCAAGCCAAAAACTAAAACCTCTTAACATTGCACTTTGCCCTCAATTGGCTTTCTACAAAGTAATGGCAAAGTGGTAAAAATAAGAGGTGCTTCGAATTGCCCGTGGTCGAGGTAAACATAACACAAGGTCATGGTTGTACCGTAGGAAGCCCACGAGCAAAAACTTCAACCTTCTAATTTTGCCACTTTGCCCTCAATTGGCTTTCTACTAAGTTAGGGCATTCTGGTAAAAATAAAAGGTGCTCTGAATTGCCCGGGGTCAGGGCCTACCTACCACAAAGTCGTGGTAGTACCATAGGAAGCCTGCGAGCAAGAAACTTCAACCTCTTAACGTTGCTCCTTTGCCCTCAATTGGCTTTCTACTAGGCAAGGGCAAAGTGGTAAAATAAGAGGTGCTACGAATTGCCCGTGGTTGAGGCAAACATACCACAAGGTCATGGTAGTACCATAAGAAGCCCACGAGCAAAAACTTCAACCTTCTAATTTTGCCACTTTGCCCTCAATTGGCTTTCTACTAAGTTAGGGCATAGTGCTAAAAATAAGAGGTGCACGGAATTGCCTGGGGTGGGGGCATACCTACCACAAGGTCATGAAAGTACCATATGAAGCCCCGAGCAAAACTCCAACCTCTTAACAATGCCACTTTGGCCTCAATTGGCTTTGTACTAAAAATAAGAGGTGCTCTGAATCGAGTGGAGTCGGGGCATACATGCCACAAGGTCAAACCTCTTAACTTTGCCACTCTGCGCTCAATTGGCTTTCTCTAAGCAAGGGCAAAAGTGGTAAAAATAAGAGATGCACCGAATTTCCCGTGGTTGGGATATACGTTCTGAAAGGTCATGGCAGTACCATAGGAAGGCCGCGAGCAAAAAATACCAACCTCTTAACTTTGCACTTTGCACTAAATTAACTTTCTACTAAGCAAGGTCAAAGTGGTAAAAATAAGAGGTGCTCCGAATTCCCCGTGGTCAGTGCATACATACCACAAGGTCATGGTAGTACCATATGAAGCCCCCGAGCAAAAAACTCCAAATCTTAACGTTGATACTATGGCTTCAATTGGCTTTCTACATGGCAAGGGCAAAGTGGTAAAAAAAAGAGGTGTTCCGAATTGCGCGGGATCGGGGCATACATACTACAAGGTCGTGGTAGTACCATACGAAGCTAGTGAGCAAAAAACTCCAACCTCTTAACATTGCAGTTTGCCCTCAGTTGGCTTTCTACAAAGCAAGGGCAAAGTGGTAAAAATAAGAGATGCTCCGAATTGCCCGGGGTCGGGGTATACATACCACAAGGTCATGGTAGTACCATAGGAAGCCCGTGAGCTAAAAACTTCATCCTTTTAATTTAGCCACTTTGCCCTCAATTGGCTTTCTAGTAAGCAAGGGCAAATTGGTAAAAATAATAGGTGCACGGAATTGTCTAGGGTGGTGGCATACCTACCACAAGGTCATGGAAGTACCATATGAAGCCTCGAGCAAAACTCCAACCTCTTAACAATGCCGCGTTGGCCCCAATTGGCTTTGTACTAAAACTAAGAGGTGCTTCAAATCACGTGGGGTCAAGGCATACATGCCACAAGGTCATGGTGGTACCATAGGAAGCCCGCGAGCGAAAACCTCCAACCTCTTAACTTTGCCACTCTGCACTCAATTGGCTTTCTACTAAGAATGGGCAAAGTGGTAAAAATATGAGGTGCCCCGAATTGCCCAGGGTTGGGGCATACAAACCACAAGGTCATGGTAGTACAATAGGAAGCCCGCGAGCAAAAACCTCCAACCTTTTAAGTTTGCCACTCTGCCCTCAATTGGCTTTCTATTAAGTTAGGGCATAGTGGTAAAAAAAAAAAAAAAGATACTCTAATTTGCTCAGGGTCGGGGCATACCTACCACAAGGTCATGGTAGTACCAAAGGAAGCCCGTGAGCAAAAAACTCCAATCTCTTAACGTTGCCATATGCCCTCAAAAGGCTTTCTACTAAGTTGGGGCAAAGTTGTAAAAATAAGAGGTGCACCGAATTGCCCAGGGTCGGGGCATACATAGACCACAAGGTCATAGTAGTACCATAGGAAGCCCGCTTGTAGAAAAATCCAACCTCTTAAGTTTGCCACTTTGCGCTCAATTCGATTTCTACAATGCAAGGGCAAAGCAGAAAAAATAAGAGGTACCGCGAATTGCCCTGGTTCGGGCATACATACTACAAGGTCAGGGTAGTACCATAGGAATCTAGTGAGAGAAAAACTCCAAACTCTTAACTTTGCTCTCAATTGGCTTTCTACTAACTTAGGGCAAACTGGTAAAAATAATAGGTGCTCTGAATTGCTTGTGGTTGGGGCATACCTACCACACAGTCATGGTAGTACCATATGAAGCCCGCAAGCAAAAAACTCGAACCTCTTAACGTTGCCACTTTGGTGTCAATTGGCTTTGTACTAAAAATCAGAGGTGCTTCGAATTGCGTGGGGTTGGGGCATACATGCCACAAGGTCATGGTAGTATCATACGAAGCCCGCAAGCAAAAAACTCCAACCTCTTAACTTTGCCATTTTGTCCTCATTTGGCTTTCTATTCAACCAGGGCAAAGTAGTAAAAATAAGAGGTGCTCCGAATTGCCCATGGTCGAGGTAAACTGTAACACCCCGCTCCCCAATAAAGACATTTTAGAATTTTTGGGGAGCTAGTGTGCTACTACTAAATTTGAACTTAGAAAAAAAATTCTTTTTAATAACGCGCCAGATGCAAAGGATTCCATAAATAAAACAAATGTTATTAAATACTAAAACTCCAAAATAAGTAAAGTCTGCGGAAGCACTTATTTAAAACAATTACGGAAGTCTCATGTGCTTATCAAAATAATTTAATTAAATCTTAAACCATAAAGCTTAATCATAGCAAAAATCCGTCTAGGCCTCTGCCTCGCCTCCCGGGGTCAAGTCCTGTCCTGCAGTCTCATCCTCATAAATGTCATCACTTGGGTGATTTAAAAACATAAAAACAAACTAAAATGAGTCGAATACTCAATAAGCACACATCATACAGTAAACATAATAAGCATACGGTTTCTTTAAAAAAACGTGCATACTCATGAATACATACATAAATAACATGAACATGAACATGAACTTATCTTTCACTTGTCATAGGCCGTTACCCACTGTTGACCCCCATGAGTTAGGGTTAGCGAATCTAAGCAGATTCCGATTCCGCCCGTGGCCGCGGGTTGTGGAATCCATACATAAGGAAGACATACTGGGTGCACTACTAGCATGTACGACCTGGCAATGCAATATGCCCATAACATAGGTACCGTCTTCATATCATAACATAGGCCGATTACGTATCTTATCATTCATATTTCATCATAATCATACTTGCATACTTGTCATATCATAGATTTCAAAAAAAATCACATTCATACTTGTTATATCATAGCATAGATTTCAAATGAAATCGCATTCTTTCATAACATGTTGTGATGCATGACTTCTCACATAAAATCCTGATTTTTCATAAATACTTTAATGCATAAATCTTCATATAAAATCATGCATGTCTTTTCATAAATTATTTTAATGCATAACTCTCACATAAAATCATGAATTTTCATAAATAACTTTATGGATAATTTTATCATAGAAAATCATGGATTTTCATATTTTTATCATGTTTTGGGAACGTAAAAAGGGGCTTCCAATGGAGGGTATAGATGCATAATATTTTATAAAAGACATGTCGTTTACCGTAAATATGTGTAAGGGTATAATCATGCTACTTACCTTGCAGCGTTAGCCCACTATTTTCTGCACGTAATCGATCACCTATACAATGGGCCTGTAATATCCGTAAATATTCCAATCGAACCCGTATATAAATATTTAACTGTAAAATGTTAAAATTATCCTATTTTAATTCTTCAATACTTAAAATTCTCCTAATCCCTAAAACACTATCATCTCCCTAAATTCATCGACAATTAATTGATATCCAGTTATTCTAATTTTAACACAAATATATTTAAGAAACAAGCCTATCCCCCTTAAGAAATATAATCTTCGCTCTAATAAAAATATTATCAAGTCCGAACTAATTTAGAGTCCGAATATAGTCTAATAACATACATGTTTATCTTCATGATAATTTTAAAAAATAACCCAATCTCTAAGTAAGATCCTAATATGCCCGCTTAATCTCATTACGCTAAAACAATATGCATATATATATATATATTTATATATATACACATGTATATATGTCCCTTTACGTCCAACCCATAAATATTTCTCATCTGTAATTCTTAAAAAGGGCAGGGCATTTTTGTAATAAGCCAAAAGACTAAAAGTTAAAAGAAGCAATTAATAGCTTGAAGACAAACTTTCAATTTCAATAAAGAGAGAGAGAGAGCCCTGATGTAATTACACAAAATAACCTTAAGGTGGAAGAAAAGAATGTAAAAGAATTGAAAGGTACAGAGTTGCTTAGAAAGGCACAGAGTTTACGGTTGTCCAGGTGAGAGCAATTAAAGAAATTGAAAACTGGTGCTATTCGGTGAGAGAAAAAGAGAGCGAGAGAGAGAGAAGAAAAACCTTGGAGAGGTAGAAGAAGATTTCCTGTGCGGTAGTGAGAGAGGCCAGATTTGCTGTGTTTATTTTAGAGCCTTTGTGGGACTTTTATAAAATGAAAATAGAGGTATATCGTAGGCTTTTCTGATAAGAGTACTTGGTCTCCTAATAGGATTTGGAGTTATTAATTAGAGGATAAGGATGAGGCTAATGGGTGGAGATACGGAGAAATAATGTTTAAATTCAAATAAAACTCTAGGCTATTGTAAAAATCGGGTCATAATAAAATGCTAATAAAAAATCTGATAATAATACTAATAATTATTATTATTAAAACTGATAACTTCAAAATATGATAAAATAATAATAATAATAATAATAATAATGAATATTTATGGTTATAAGAAAAATACATAAAACTTATCTTACAGCCTAAACATAGGGTCGGGTTGTTACAAACTCCCCTCCTTATAAAAATTCCGTCCTCTGAATTTGCTACACCTCAAGAACCAACGTACTTATTCTCCATATTCTTTTGTTGTCTTTATTCTAAATCCTTGATCGTTTAGTTGAACCTGTAACACCCTGGTTTTTACGTGCTTTTTAGTGAAGGGTCTTTTTTAATTTAATAGTTGTTTTTGAGCCGTTTAATTTAATTTAAACGTGTTTAAGAGATATTAGTTTAATGTGCTTTTATGATTTTAATTGGTGTTCTACTATTTAATTTCCTTTTATTTTAAAGTATGTTTATTACTAGAGTTTAATATTTTATTTTAATTAGTTTTGAGTTTATTTTGTTTTATTTAATTTACTGGTTTAAAAATAGTGTTTTTGAGGATCAGTTGTGACCCGAAAGTGGTGAGGATTGGACCTCATTTCTTTTCCCCATCTTTTCTTTTCCTTTTTCCTTTTTCTCTTCCTTTTCTTTTCTTTTTCTTCTTTTTCTTTCTCTCCTCCCGTTCGGCCAGCCCATTTCCCGCGCGTCTCTCTCTCTCTCTCCTCTCTCACTTGCAAATCGGGTTTGGCCTTGCTGTCACCGTTGCCGGCCGCCGTGGTCGACACTGCCGGTGCCGTTCGGTTCCCCAGCCACCGGCGACCTCACCCATAAGTTTTCAGGCCGCCTAACGCCGCCGTCAGCCGCTGTGAGCCGTGCGAAGTAGTAGGCTTCTCCTCGCCGTTTTGCCGCCGACCGGCCACCATTGGCCACCATTTCTTCACCACTTCTTCACCGGCCCAATACCAAGCTTTTCCACCCAAACCTAGCCCCGATCCGTCGCCGGAGCCGC
>QEOT01002642.1:139653-167514 GCA_003123785.1 Pterocarya stenoptera
CCATCGAAAGTAGGTGGGTGTTGGCGGGAGAACTGTTCTAATGTGCATCCTACTTGTGGGGTTCTACCTACCACCGTATCACCATTGACCATCCTTTGAAAGAAATGTGTCGCTGCAGCAGTGAGTACTTCTGAATTATCATCTTGTACGGTATCGTTCTCAGAGTGGGGTGCATGTGGTCTTCTTCCATGGGGTGCCATTCTAACATGCATGTTTTAACAATGTCAAACAAAATGCATTTAAATACCATAAAGAAAAATTTATAACATACTTACTACAGGGCAGAACTTGCCTTGGGGAGACCTTGGCCTAGACATTCATTTCCTTCATTTTCTATTTTCCAAAAACTTCTCATTTTTTTTTTTTTGCAAAAATTTTCTTTTATTTTGAAAAGTCTACAGAATCTTTCGACCTGGGCTCTGATACCAACTATAACACCCCGCTCCCCAATAAAGACATTTTAGAATTTTTGGGGAGCTAGTGTGCTACTACTAAACTTGAACTTAGAAAAAAAAATTCTTTTTAATAACGCGCCAGATGCAAAGGATTCCATAAATAAAACAAATTTTATTAAATACTAAAAATCCAAAAAAAGTAAAGTCTGTGGAAGCACTTATTTAAAACAATTACGGAAGTCTCATGTGCTTATCAAAATAATTTAATTAAATCTTAAACCATAAAACTTAATCATAGCAAAAATCCGTCTAGGCCTCTGCCTCGCCTCCCGGGGTCAAGTCCTGTCCTGCAGTCTCATCCTCATAAATGTCATCACCTGGGTGGTTTAAAAACATGAAAACAAACTAAAATGAGTTGAATACTCAATAAGCACACATCATACAGTAAACATAATAAGCATACGGTTTCTTTAAAAAAACGTGCATATTCATGAATATATACATAAATAACATGAACATCAGCTTATCTTTCACTTGTCATAGGTCGTTACCCACTGTTGACCCCCGTGAGTTAGGGTTAGTGAATCTAAGCAGATTCTGATTCTGCCCGTGGCCGCGGGTTGTGGAATCCATACATAAGGAAGACATACTGGGTGCACTACCAGCATGTACGACCTGGCAATGCAATATGCCCATAACATAGGTACCATCTTCATAGCATAACATAGGTCGATTACGTATCTTATCATTCATATTTCATCATAATCATACTTGCATACTTTTCATATCATAGATTTCAAAAGAAATTACATTCATACTTGTCATATCATATCATAGATTTCAAATGAAATCGCATTCTTTCATAACATGTTGTGATGCATGACTTCTCACATAAAATCCTGATTTTTCATAAATACTTTAATGCATAAATCTTCATATAAAATCATGCATGTCTTTTCATAAATTATTTTAATGCATAACTCTCACATAAAATCATGAATTTTCATAAATAACTTTATGGATAATTTTATCATATAAAATCATGGATTTTCATATTTTTATCATGTCTTGGGTACATAAAAAGGGGCTTCCAATGGAGGGTATAGATGCATAATATTTTATAAAAGACATGTCGTTTACCGTAAATACATGTAAGGGTATGATCATGCTACTTACCTTGCAGCGTTAATCCACTATTTTCCGCACGTAATCGATCACCTATACAATGGGCGTGTAATATCCGTAAATATTCCAATCGAACCCGTATATAAATATTTAACTGTAAAATGCTAAAATTATCCTATTTTAATTCTTCAATACTTAAAATTCTCCTAATCCCTAAAACACTATCATCTCCCTAAATTCATCGACAATTAATTGATATCCACTTATTCTAATTTTAACACAAATATATTTAAGAAACAAGCCTATCCCCCTTAAGAAATATAATCTTCGCTCAAATAAAAATATTATCAAGTTCGAACTAATTTAGAGTCCGAATATAGTCTAATAACATACATGTTTATCTTCATAATAATTTTAAAAAATAACCCAATCTCTAAGTAAGATCCTAATATGCCCGCTTAATCTCATTACGCTAAAACAATATGCATATATATATTTATATATATATACACATGTATATATGTCCCTTTACGTCCAACCCATGAATATTTCTCATCTGTAAGTCTTAAAAAGGGCAGGGCATTTTTGTAATAAGCCAAAAGACTAAAAGTTAAAAGAAGCAATTAATAGCTTGAAGACAAACTTTCAATTTCAATAAAGAGAGAGAGAGCCCTGATGTAATTACACAAAATAACCTTAAGGTGGAAGAAAAGAATGTAAAAGAATTGAAAGGTACAGAGTTGCTTAGAAAGGCACAGAGTTTACAGTTGTCCAGGTGAGAGCAATTAAAGAAATTGAAAATTGGTGATATTTGGTGAGAGAAAAAGAGAGAGAGAGAGAGAAGAAAAACCTTGGAGAGGTAGAAGAAGATTTCTTGTGCGGTAGTGAGAGAGGCCAGATTTGCTGTGTTTATTTCAGAGCCTTTGTGGGACTTTTATAAAATGAAAATAGAGGTATATCGTAGGATTTTCTGATAAGAGTACTTGGTCTCCTAATAGGATTTGGAGTTATTAATTAGAGGATAAGGATGAGGCTAATGGGTGGAGATAGGGAGAAATAATGTTTAAATTCAAATAAAACTCTAGGCTATTGTAAAAATCGGGTCATAATAAAATACTAATAAAAAAATCTGATAATAATACTAATAGTAATTATTATTAAAACTGATAACTTCAAAATATGATAAAATAATAATAATAATAATAATAATAGAATATTTATGGTTATAAGAAAAATACATAAAACTTATCTTACAGCCTAAACTTAGGGTCGGTTTGTTTCACAAACATACCACAATGTCATGGTTGTTCCATAGCAAGCCCGCGAGCAAGAAACTCCAATCTCTTAACTTTGCCACTTCGCCCTCAATTGGCTTCTTACTAAACTAGGGCAAAGTGATAAAAATAATAGGTGCTACGAGTTACCCTTGGTTGAGGCTAACATACCACAAGGTCATGGTTGTACCATAGGAAGCCCGCGAGCAAAAAACTCCATCCTCTTAACTATGCCACTTTGCCTTCAATTGGCTTTCTACAAAGCAAGGGCAGAGTAGAAAAAATAAGAAGTGCTCCGAATTGGCCGGGGTCGGGGCATACGTACCACAAGGTCGTGGTAGTACCATAAGAAGCTTGCGAGCGAAAAACTCCAAGTTCTTAACTTTGCCACTTTGCCCTCCATTGGCTTTCTACTAAGTTAGGGTATAGTAGTAAAAATAAGAGGTTCTCCGAATTGCCTAGGGTCGGGAGATACCTACCACAAGGTCATGGTAGTACCATATGAAGCCCGCAAGCAAAAAACTCCAACCACTTAGCATTGCCACTTTGGCCTCAATTGGCTTTCTACTACGCATGGGCAAAGTGGTAAAGATAAGAGGTGCTCCGAATTGCCTGTAGTCGTGGCAGACTTTGTAATACTCGAATCCTACTACATATTTCCTTACGTCATTCTATTAATTCTTTAAGTTAAATATTTTGAGATAAAGATTTTATTATTTTATTATTTCATTTTAAGATTGTGCTTTAATTTTTATGTGAGTCATCAAAATAATTCAAGGATGTGATTTTAAGACCTTATAATACTTTCTCTTAAGTCCTTTAATTTTTCTTTTATTTAAGAAATAGCCCAATTATTCTCTACCAGTGGATTGGTAGGTGAAAAGTAACCTTAAGGTGGATGGATCTGCACCATCCATTCCCTAGCTCATGGGATAAGTTTTGACCAAGACCCATTTGACTATTTTCTCCCTTGAAACCCGTAGCTTCCAAAGAAAGCAATCCAATTATTTTCTTCTTCAAGTACCCGTCGGTTTAGACAACAAAGGAGAGAAAAAAAAAAAAAAAACCAAAAACTACCCCAAGGCATTCTACTCCTATCCGTCAACCCTCACCCAAGAAAAAGAAATAAAATTTCCTCTTCCTCTCCAAGAGCTAACCGATGCACACCTTCCTCTTTTCTTCTTCTCTTTTCTTTCCATCTTCAAGAAAAGCAAGCTCATTTATCTCCCTCAAGCTTGTCACTCCATAGCAATGGAAGAAGAAAAATATTTTCTTCAAAACTTGAAACCAAAGCTTGATTTCATCTTCCAAAAGATAAAATATTGAAGGTAATAAACTTTTGGTTCACTTCCTAGCATGATTTCCATATTGATTTCAAATTTCACCATTTCCTTACCTATTGATATTTCAGTTTTGGGGTTTAAAACAGTGCTATCATTTTGTTCTTCATCTACACGGGTTATCACCAATTGGTCCTCTATCTTGCCTTTCGAAAGAAGCTAAGAGCTTAAGGTAAAAATCCTAATTTGACTCATTTGATTTTAGTGTGATTTTGGAAGCTCCCTAAGTTGTTTTAGCTTGTATTTTGGTTTTGTTAATTTACCATCTTATACATCAATATGGGTGCACTGTTTTTAGCCCAAACCGAATATGTTAAAGTGGTTTTTGCTATGTAATTTCCTGTATTTCAAAATTTGCTATGTTGTCCTTAAACTTGGTTTAATCATAGGTGATGATTAAATTGATTTTTAATTTATATAGATTGGTACCATGTGTCTTGTGTTGAGGTTTGGTTGGTAATCTATTTTTAGAGGTCTTGCTTGGGTCTTGTAATTTTATATCTTGCTTTTAAAAGGTATTAAGTGAGTAAAGCATAAGCTTAAGTGTTTAAAGGTTTTAAAGTCTATTAAATGGGTAACCTTGTTATATTTTATGCTATGTTTAATTTTAAAGGGATGGCAAGCATGTTATTTACTTTCATGAGTTTCTTTAAATGGGTTAAGGTTATACCTTGTAGATAAGGCTCATTAAGTGAGAATGGGTTAAGGAAAACACTTTAATTCCAAATTGGAATTAAAGTGAGCGTGTAACGGTGTCGGTTAGTAAAGCTTAAAGTGAGATGGATATTAATGTGTTTATTCCATTTCATTGAATAGGATTTTACTTTCAAGTTCAAAGGAACTCGCTAGTAAAACTCGCAGGTAAGTAGCTATGATCATGCTTCTTACACCAAGTTCTCTTTATAAAAGAATATATATATATCTCTCTCTTATTGCAAAGGTTCCTCTAATGAAAATAGTAAATGAATATAGTATGTACAAGCCCTTTCTTGATAGCCCCTGTTAAGTATCCTATCGATTATAATTGTGTGTACGTGTTTAAGGTAATGCATGCATGTAGGTTCTAAGTCATGAGATTTTCATGCATACTTTCTCAAGAAACTTATGATTATTCCTATATGTAGTATAGTATGAAAATATGTCTTGTTCATAAAAATGGATGTGCATTGAACTAAGAAAGATGATGAAAAGATTTTAATTGCAAAGGAAAGGAATGGAAATGAACATCTTATGTCTTATGCTTCAAGTGATACTTTAAATGAGTTTTAAAATGTCCCTATGAACTTATGCTTTAAATGTCCCTGAGAACTGACGTTTTAAAATGTTCGTGAGAAAACGTTTTAAAATGTCCCCGAGAACTAACGTTTTAAAGGATGTCTTGAAAGATGATGTTTAAGCCCTTGCCTTTAAATGATGTTATAGCTCATGATTTTAAACGATGTTTAAGCTCATGCTTTTAAATGGTATTTACGCCCATGCTTTTAAATGACGTTCATTTCCCATGAATGAACTATTAAATGAAAAGGACTGAAAAGGAAATGACTGAAATGAATGAAAGAACGAAAGGATTGAAAGGAAACGAATGTTTCAATGTATGAAAATACGTAACGGCCACATGAATGAAAAGGGGTACCCAATGAATGAATGGGCAGATTACAATGCCGAGTAGTAGTATCTAGTAGTGCACCTAGTGCTGCACCCTGACAGAATGGGATTAACCCATGGCCACGAGCAAATCCATTGGCCATAGGGCCGCTAACCCTAGCACGCGAAGCGTAATAGTGTGCAATGGCATATGAAAGTGAAAAGCATGTTTATGCATGAAAGTATGGTTTACTTCCCCAGAATGTTTATGCATAAAAGCATTGCCAAGGACTTGCAAATGTTTATGTATGCATGTTTTCAAAAGAAAGATTATGTGATTAATAAGTTAACTACATGGTGTACTACTTATTGAGTATTCAACTCACTTTTGTTTTAAATGTTTTAAACATCCAGGAAATGAAGAAGAGGCTGGGGAGCAAGGCATTACTGCAGAGAGAAAGGCAGATGCTTAGTGTCTTCTCCGTTGGTTCGACCTTACATGAATGATGGATCATGTTTATGTATAGACGTTTTATGTTGGGATGGACTCTGAGAGTTTCCTATGGGTGAATGGTTGAATATGATGTCTATTAGGAATTCCCCTCTAATAAATGAGAAATTTAGAGTACACATGTGTTATATTTATGCTGATTGCATACTACTAGAAAAGAAAGAAGAAAAAGAAAATATGGAGAGGACAGGTATGTACGTAGCGATTCCACCCTTCGCGGGCGGGGTTGTTACAAACATACCACAATCCTGCCATATAAATGATTTCTTAAAACCTTAAACACAACACTCACATTCACCTTTGAGATTAGGGTTTTTCTCCTAATCTTGTCTAATGATTCTTAACATGTTTTTTCAGATTGTTGCTATTGTATTCGTTGGATTTTCATAAGTAGACCTTCAACCTACTCTTGATAACACTTGTATATATATTGGGACTCGTGTCTAACTATTCTTGTTTGAATCTAGTTTCCTATGGACTCGTGTCTGATTATTCTTGTTTGAATCTAGCTTCCTGTGTTGTATGTACTCAGTTTTCATTGGGAAGATATGACGCCATGTTGTGGTGATTATTGGTTGAATCTTATCTTCTAATATGCTATGTTTTGGTTTCGATTTCTAAATGTAAAGGTGCTTTGTTTGCTAATGAGATCTACCGAATGTGTGGAAGAATGAAAGCATGTGTTGTGATGATGAAAGTTATGCTTTGAGGCCCTCTATGAATCGACCAAGGCTAGAATTAGGATTTTTAAATCTGTTTTATGCTTCATTGATCATGAATCGGCTATGTTTATGCATATTCATCATGTGATTTCACGTTCTGATGATTTCAAGCCTTATCATGAGATGCATGTTGCTACTTAGTGTTATATGTCTCGATTTTTGCATGTTTCATGAGTATGAGAGAGTATAGTGTTGTGTTGAAAATATATCTGCTAGTACACAAAATCATAATAAGTAATAATGTGTTTTAAAGAAAACAGATACCGAACCCACAGGGAATAATTATGCTATTGAGTATTGAAATTGACTAAATTAATTACTATTTAGAAAATCAAAATTTGAAGAATGAATTATCTAAATTAAACTGAAAAAAATAGCATTAAAACTAAGATTTAAAAAATAAAATAGGTCTAAAGCGTTTAATTTCATCTAGCAAATCCCACACAATTTATTCTTCATTGTTATAGAATTCCATTTATCTCAAGTTGATGATAAAAATCCCCTAACTATTCAATATTTTCTCTCGAACAATATCAAAAATATCTCCAATTAATAACTTCATATCTCTATGTGAATTTAACTAATTAGAGACTCATTAAGTTCTTTGGATTTTTCTTTAAAATTACACTAATCGCAATAAAGTATCTCTACTTTTGCTCAACTAATGGTGTTTAATCCTAGAGTTTTAATCACAAATCACCTCTCGGTCTCACTGTGATTCAACAGATTGAACAATAGTTAGCTAGAAAATTGCAAGTATTAAGAACAAGGAATAAACACTCAATCATGGAAATATTAAAAATAAAATAACTTGGAATATAAACTGTGTGTTCAATGCTAGACTACATCAAAGCTCTAGAAAATAGAATTAGTTCATGATGAAATTGAAAAGCAAAACAATAAAGTTGGTGTTCTTCGTTGGAGTCGGTTGATGAAGCATTCAGCTCTAGCCTCTGCCCTCCAAATCTGCCTCCTTGAAAGAAACTCAAATAATAAACTCTGACCTATCGAAACCTAAACTCACACTCCAGACCCCCTCTATTCATCCCACAAGTAGAGATTAAATAGATGTAAAAAAAATCAAATATGGAAACAAGATAAATGTGGCTACAACCTAGCCTAAAGATCTGTAAAATAATTTCTAAAGATAAATGTTAACATAAAAGTAATTATCTCAAGAATAATGGAATATCTAAAATGGAAGATTCAGTGATATGTGGCTTGAATTGTGGAGTTTGGGAGGATTAAATGGTCAGTAGCAGATTGATCCTAGGCAGGAGGAATTATCCCATTGGGTAGATGCCGTGTGCGCTGAATATAACTGATCTCCTCGCCTACCGTGAGGAAAGACTCTCGACCTGGATGATAGACTTCTCTCGCCAACCTATCAAGCGGTAAAGCTGCTCGCCTTTTGTCTCGTTGTTGCCCAAGATGTCGTTCAAGTTGGTCTTTTCAGTTGGTCATTTAGACTGGTCGCCCAATCTACTTGCCTAAAGCCTTGTTGCCAAGTCTTCGCGCCTTCTGATCTCACCTTCTGGTCTATCGAGAGGTAAGTCTTCTCGCCTTTAGGCGAGAGAAATCTCTTTGCTACCCAGAAGACAAGGCTCATCAACCAAATCTCATCAGCTCTCTTCAAATGTCGTTGCCTCTCATCGGTTTGGATCCGTAGTCTCTATTTTTGCATCAAAATGCTCTACTTTTACACTAAATCTTCTCATTCATTCAAATCCAAGAAAATAAATAAACATATATAGAAATAGAATAAAATCAATAGCAATAAAGGAAAACTGACATTTTTAATAAATAAAAGAGTAATAAAAATCACATAAAAATAACACTTATCAGCAGCATCATAAGTTCATGTCTCATGCATTTGTGTATGTGTTTTTGCAAGAAGAGTCAAGGCATGTTTTTTCAGGACCCCCAAATGCTAGGATGGGAAAATACCCTAGTGGAACTCCCTGTCCACTTTGGAGTGCTTAAAGTCGAGTGAAGACACCTAGGTCGACGAAGTACAGTCGACTGGTCTCGAATCGTTCTTTATGGACAGGATGTTGGAGCAAGGTTGCACCTAAAACTAGTGGATGCCATACGGTGAAGGTAAAATAAGCGGACTGTCGTAATGAATATGTTTAAGAATATGACGTAGTCACCTTGATCAAAGTGAATCATTGGATAATGTAGTAACTTGCGGGAAACACACGGTGCTTAAGGGAGCCGTGAGGTGTCCAACCATGTGTTATAAGAAATGATTAAGGCGTTTGAGCTTTATGACATGATATGATTCGATATGTTATGATATGCCATGATACGTCATGATATGATATGAGATAACATGAAATGATATGATATGATACGATCATGATATGGCATGATATGTTATGATAAGAAATGGCATGATATGTTATGATAAGAACAAGAACCCGAGCTCAAACGATATTAGCATGTGTTAAGAAGATTAAAAGATGAAAAGGTGCTTTAAGGTCTATGTTGCATGTCAAGTTTTATGTCAAAGTACACATGTCCATACATCCATTTGTGGTTTGCTCTTTTATGCTTGTGATATATGTTGTATGTTGTTTGTTTATTTACTAAGATTTCTTGAAATCTCACTATGGTAGTTTTCACTACCATTCCCCACTCAGAATGGTAGAAGTTGTTACAAGATTGCAAGAAAATGATCATGGAGAAGCGCAAGAGGCCAGCTCCCCAGATAGTCCAAGGAGACCCCGAAGAGCCGAGAGAGCTCATTGAAGCCATCGATCAATCGCGTAGGTTTTAATCTGTCAACATAGTCTTTGTTATCACTCACTATGGTGCCAGAAGTGCGATTATAATTATTTGAGGTGGTTATAAAAGTTAGAATGTGTTATGGTCTAACCCATTAGACTCAGTTGATTATTTAGGATTTTATTACACAATAAGTCAATTTTCATATTTTCGGACGAAACTCCTGTTCGAAACTATAAATTCTTTTTTAGGGGCACTTTGGAATTGAATTTCAGTAAACAATTTTCATTGTAGGTTTATATGAATATTTAGGATTTTTCACTGCTAAGTTTATTAGTCACTTTCCAGAATGAATAGTAACCTCAATAAGCACATCAAGTGCATTGTTTTTAAAATCACAGTGTGGAATGTCCAAACTAGATTAGAGAAGTTTTATTTTGACACTTGGCAAGATCTTAGCCACTCATAGTGAATAGTATTAGACACTTTGCACCATGAGGAACGTTTGATGGATTTGAAGGAATCAAGGTGTGAGATCATGCCACCTAAGCAAAAACCCTATTACATTCGACCAATCAAATTGTGCCAAACCAAAGAAGATTTCTAAAATCCTATATGGTTGGAATCCAACTAAGAACCCAAAAGTATGGTTGAAATCGAAATCCTAAACGGTTTTATCCAAACCATAAAGTTGACTTCCAAAACCTAAATGAATCAGTTTCTAGCATTGTGTTTAATCGCTTGATTAAATTACTTCCACATGCTATTAATCCTTCAAATTTATGTTGGAATATAATTATCCAACCTTGTTAATCTTGAAAAGTTGATTGGGTCAAGAGATATTGGATTTGGGCTTGATAGTAACCCAAACTCTCTTAAAATCCCAAAATTTAGGCCCATTAAGGCCCACGAATTTGGTCTCATTAGCATTGCTTCTTGGCTAATTTTTGCACCCCCACTTGGCTGACCAGATCTTTCCAAAAGAGGGCCTAGAAGATTTTGAAGTAAAAATCTAAAGGGTCACCTTACTCTTTCACTTTTACACTCCACTCTGAGAAAAGATCTTGGGCTGATTTTTGTTTATTATAATGGGAAGAAAAGGCCAACACTCAAGCTTTATTTCAGTTCTATGACTTTCCATAACTTCTATAGGAGGCTCTCCAGTCCACTTCCCACGAAAAGCAACCCTCCTTACACTTTTCCTTGATAGAACACAAAAGACACTCTCAGGTAGTTTTTCTGATCTCTTTTGAATGCCTGATTTGGAGCTTTTTAAGTTTTTTCTCACAAAGTTTCCTTCATTAAAATTGTTCCATTTTTAGTCTAGTTTACGTTGATAGTTTATTTGTTCCATTTGAATATTATATGATCAGTAAAACATTATTTAAACCCCAGAAAGGTCACCCAGATAAACTGGAGAATGGGTTATATTTTGAAGTTTTTTACCAAGCTAATAGATAGATATTGGTCCAAAAGTTTTATGGAGTACTGTTAACATGTGTATATGATTATTGGTTGAGGATTTGTTACATGATTAAAATTCTGGTGAAAGATTTTCTAAAATCTAGAAACTTAGAAACTGGAAGAGGAAAAACAGTTTCTGTTTTGAGAAAGTTGAATTCTTTTATGGTTTAATCTTCTTCCAATGGCTTTGATATTTTTCTTGAAGGATCCTAAGCCTCTTATATACACGTTAAAATGTTGTTTTGAAGATATTTTATGTTAGTTTCAAAGATATAAAATTATATGCAAGGAGATTTCGGTTAGGCCAAAGTGATGATGTTCTTGGCTAAATTCATGTCTTGATTGATTTTTAACCATGTGATATTGAGTTTAAAACTTAGATCTATTTTAAGAAACCTTTTTAAACCATGTAATGTTTTGGTTTGAAGATCACATCTTTTTAAGTCTTGAATCAAGAGGTTGATCAAAACAAGTTAGAAACAAAAATCGAAGGAAATAGCCTATGTAAATTTCGGCCCTTATAGAATTTTAATGGTTATATTTAGTTTGAAATTTTTCTGAATAGATATTTGAGTTTAGGACAAAATTTACATGAGGTATGTAAATTTTGGTGATTTTTGAAGCTATGATGCAAAATCCTTAAGTTAGGGATAAAATGGTCATTTTCCCACATGTAGAAGATAAAATGGTAATTTTACTCTAAGTTAATATTTTTTCATATGTCTAATTGTTAGTGACTAAGTTCTAACTTTTAGAAATCACTACTTTTAACTCCTCGTGATCGCGCTCGAGTTTTGTCTGGAAAACGTAAAGATTGAGGTAAGTTAGCTTTTAACTTACTAGCAGTTTAATGTGTATGAGTGATAAGTAAAGGAACTACAATGTATGTATGTATTTATGCATGTATGTTATCATATGTGCCATGCCAAGTCATTACATATTTATATGTTACACAGAATTTATTCTGTCATGAATTATTCATCTGTTACACAAGATATTCTGTCACATATTGCTATACATTGCAAGTAGTCATGTTAAGTTAAGTATGCCATATGTTACATGTACGTCATGTCATGTCATGTTAAGTTTCAGTTTAAGTTCAAGTTCATGTCAAGTTAAGTTTCAGAATTCAAGTCCAAGTTCATGTTAACCAAAGAAGTCAGTTCAAATTCATTAAAGTTAAGTTTCAATTCAAGTTTAAGTTCATGTTAAGTCAAGTTTCAGATCAAATTCTTGTCAAGTCAAATCTCAGTTTAAGCAAGTCAAGTTCAGTTCATGCCTTAGTTTAAGTTATGTGAGTTATGTTATGTTGTATGTCAAGTTATGTTATGATTACTTATGATTTTGATTATGCATTCATGCTTTTACTATCATGCATGCATCATTAAACTGTGTGAATGTTTGTTTTTTGTAACTTGCTAGGATTTGTAATCAAATCTCACTGTAGTAGTCCCAACTACCATTCTCCCCAAATGGTAGATCTTGTTACAAGATCTGAAGGAGAACCGATAATCAACCAAATGGAAAATGTCGACTAAGCGACGGTGCGACGTAGATAATAGTATGATAGTTGGCTTAAATTACTACTTGTATTTGTGGAGTTCAATCTCCAGCACTCTTTTGATCGCAGCTATTTTGGACTAGTGTTGTAATCTCAGTTGTTTAGTATGTCATTATGTATGAAGTATGTTTTAAGTATTTGGGATATTTCAGTTTGGTGCATAGTATTGCTAAAGAGAAAACAAAATTATCCGCTGCGAGTATTGCATAATGCTATATAGATGTTAAGAACATTGCATCTTATATGTCGTGAACGGGGTAGGTAACCTTGTGTTGCATGTCTTGACGCTTCAAATTTCTGTCCGATCCCAAGCGAAATTTGGAGGCATCACATAGGTGGTGTATAAGATCCCACATTGCTTGGGAATGATAAGTTCTTTATAAGGTTCTAATAGGGCTCCAATTGTATCATTGACTAGTGTAACAACCTACTAGAAATTCATTGGTGAAATTTCTATTGACTTTAGGAGCCTCGTGAAAACCCTATAAGTTTTCACAAATCGACTAATCACACAGGTTTTAGTCTATCAACATAGTCAATGTTATCACTCACTATGGTGATAGAAATATGAGTTAAATTATTTGGGATAGTTAGAAGTGTCAGAATGTGTTGTGGTCTATGCCATTAGACTCAATTGATTATTTAGGATTTTATGGCGTATTAACCCATTTTCATAATTTCGGACAAAACACCTGTTTGAAACTATGATTTTATTTCTAGGAGTACTTCGGGGTTGAATTTCGGTAAACGATTTTCAGTATAGGTTAATATAAATATTTAGGATTTTTCAGTACTAAGTTTGTTATATATATTTTTGGAGTGAATAGTAACCTCAATAAGCGCACCAAGTGCAGTGTTTTCAAAATCACAGTGTAGAATGTCCAAATTAGGTTAAAGAAGTTTTATTTGGATACTTGGCAAGATCTTAGCCACACATAGTGAATAGTATTAGACACTTGGCTCAAAGAGAAACCATGAGTTGGATTATAAAGGAATCAAAGTGTGAGATCATGCCACCTAAGCGAAACTCCATTCTTTTTCATCTAATCAACCAATTTTGTGCCAAATCAAAGAGGGTTGTTGAAACCCTCAATATTTGGAATCCAATTGAAACCCCAAAAGTTTGGTTGAAACCGAAACCCTAAACGGTTTCCCTAAACCCTAAAGTTGCCCTCCAAACCCTTTTTAATCCGATTTCTAGCGTTGTATTTAATCACTTGATTAAATAAATCACTTCCACATGCTATTAATTTCTCAAATTCTTGTTATGACATCATTATCCAACCTTTTAAACCTTGAAAATTTGATTGGGCCAAGCAAAATTGGTTTTGGGCTTGATAGCATCTCAAACCCTAACCAAACCCCCTTTAAACCCTAAATTGAAGCCCACTTGGTTGAGGCCTACCATGACCCACGAATTTGGCCACCTTGGCAAAGCTTCTTAAAGAAGTTTTCTCCCCCCACATGGCAGACCACCCACTGCCCTTGGCTGCCCCAAATAGTTCCTTGATGGGAGGGAAAGAGCCACCTCATCACAACCCTTCTAGAAGGCAGCAACAACATTCCACTCCCCTTTCACTTTATGTCACATAGCCACCTCTAATCAAGGGTTATTCAAGCCCAGACCTCACCCTTCAGAATTCTAGAGGCGTGCAAGGCATCCTTTCTTTCATTTCATCACTTTTCACTTCGTTCTTAGAGAGAAAATAAAAAATGCTCTCTTGGGCAGATTTCTGGACCGTTTTGCGTGGCACTTTTCGACTCTTTCTAAGTATTTTTGTATGATGACTCATCATAAAAGTTGTTTATCTTTGAGTCTAGTTTCCGTGGATATATTATTTGTCTCGTTCCATGCTCATTTGATTGGTCAAAAGTATTTTTAACTATGGAAAGGTCATTTTGGGCATGAAACTGGAGAGTATGTTATGTTTTGGAGTTTTTGACCAAGCTAATGGACATATCTTGGTCCGAAAATTTTATGGAGTGTTGCTAGCATGTGTTTATGAATTTTCATTGAGGTTTTATTTCATGACTAAAGCTTTTGATATAGATTTCCTTAGATCTAGAAACTTGAAAACTGGAAGTGGAAAAACAGTTTATGTTTTGGGAAAGTTTGAATATTTCATGGTTTAATCTTGCTCCAAAGGCTTTGATATTTTTATGTGATGATTCTAAGTCTCTTATTTGAATTTTAGGATGTTATTTTGAAGATATTTAGTATTAGTTCCAAAGATATGATTTTTCTATGCAAGAGGATTTTGGTTAGGCCTAAGATTTGATGTTGTTGAGTTAGATCCATGTTTTATTGTGTTTTAGCCATGTGAGTTTAAGTTTGATTGTTGGATCTTCTTTAGGATACATTTTTAAACCATGTAATGTTTTAGTTTGAAGATCACATGTATTTAAGCTATGGATCAAGAGATTTATCAAAATTAGTTGAGAGAAAAGTTCTGTTTTTGGACTAAGTGTAAAACCGAAAATTTCAAGTGTTATTTTGTGATTTTTGATGACTTTTGTTTGATGATTTAAAGCATGGTTTATCTTAGGATGATGTTATGAATATGTTAGAAGTAAGATTTGATTTTGTTTTTGGAATTTTTGGATATGTTTTTATTAAGGTTAAAATTTGTGATTTAAGGGTTTACTTTTGTTAAAAAGTTTGGATCGGATCTTTTTACAAAAGGTTTGGTGTTGATGATTAGCTTTTTCTTAATGGATATTTTAAGTGTGTTTTAAACTTAAGATGAAAATATATTTGTTGCAAAAATTTGGTTTGATCATGAGTTTCTAAAATTTGAAGGAATTGCAACAAATTAAGGGAAATATAGCCTATGTAAATTTCGGCCCTTATAGAGTTTTAATAGTTGTGAATGATTTTAAAATTTTCTAAGTTGATATTTGAGTTTAGGACAAAATTTATATGAGGAATGTAAATTTTAGTAATTTTTGGAATTAAGATGTAAAATCCTTAAATTATGGGTAAAATAGTCATTTTTCCACGTGTTGAGGGTAAAATGGTCATTTTACTCTAAGTTATCTCTTTTCACATTTCTAATTGTTAGTAATTAAATTTTTAACTTTTAGAATACCTTCTTACAGTTCCTCATGTTTCGCGCTTTATTCTCATAGAACGCAACGATCGAGGTAAGTTAGTTCTTAAGTTACTATCACTTTACTATGTATGTGTGATGGGCAAGGGAACTACAATTATGTTCATATGTTGTTATATATGCCATGCCATGCCATGTCATCACATGTTTATCTATTACACGAATTATTCTGTCACAAAATACTTATCTATTACACAAGATATTCTGTCATGTATCGTTATACGTTACAAGTATGTCATGTTAAGTTATGTATGCCATATGTTACATGTATGTCATGTCATGTAACACTCACTATTGCAAGCATGTCTGTTAAGTATGTTGTCTGCTACATGTTATGTCATATTACGAAATGTTTCTATCTCAAATAAGTCATATCTTTTAAGTCAGCTTAAGTTCAATTATGCAGATATTCCTAGCGTAATCATTCTGATTGTTAGGGTATCTCATTTAAAATACTCATGATGGAATCATTCTGATTGTATGAGTATCTTTGACGGAATATGTTGGGCGAAATCATTTTGATTGTTCACTATTCCCGACGAAACGACTGACAGAATCATTTTGATTGTCAGTAATCAAGTTCATGTTCATGTTAAGTAAAGAATTCAGTTCAAGTTCAGTTATGCAGATACTCCTGGCGTAATCATTCTGATTGTCAGAGTATTACTAAGTACTGCTTGTGTAATCATTTTGATTGTTAGGGTATGTGATTTAAAAAACTCATGATAGAATCATTCTGATTGTCTGAGTATCTTTGACGGAATATGTTGGGTGGAATCATTTTGATTGTTCACTATTCTTGACGAAATGACTGGCGGAATCATTTTAATTGTCAGAATTCAAGTTCAAATTCATATTAAGTAAAGAATTCAAGTTCAAGTTCATGCTATGTTATGATATGTTCAGGTTCATGTCATGTTCAAGTTCACGTTCATGTTATGTATGTTCACATTCATGTTATGTTTCAAGTCCATATTATGTTTCATGCTCACGTTTATGTCAGGTTATGTTTACGTTCATGTTATGTCATGTTCACGTTTACATTATTTTCAAGTTCACGTTTATGTTATATTATGTTCAGGTTTATGTTATGTTTAAGTTCATGTTTAAATTATGTATGTTCACGTTCATGCTATGTTGCTAGTCCATGTTATATTTTAAGTTCACATACATGTTATGTCACGTCAAGCTAAGTTTTAGTTTCAGTTCAAGTTATGTCATTTATGCCATGATATATGTCAAGTTATACTATGCTTACTGATGACTTTGATTATGCATTCATGCTTTTACTACCATGCATGAATTATTAACCTGTGTGAAAGTTTCCTGTTAACTTCCTAAGATTTGTAATCAAATCTCACTGTGGTAGCCCCAACTACCATTTCCCCCGAATGGTAGGCGATGTATCAGGATCAGAGCAGAGAGCAGACACTGGCAGATTGGAGGAGGTTGACTAGACGCCATAGACGCAACGCAGAGTTTGCAGCCTCTATAGTTAAGTCTTTAGATAGTATTCCAGTATCGTTAGTCGAGTTACTCGAGTTACTCAGCAAACTTGCCCAATAGTGTATTTTGACAATGTAATTATGGAGTAAAGTGTCCATTGTTTTGAGATTACAGTCTGCTGAGAACCGTACTGTAATCGTGGATGTTTATTTTGTTAAGCATGCATGGGTTATGTTTTAACTATTTGAGATATTATAAGTTTGGTGCATAGTATTGCTCAAGAAAAAAAAATTATCCGCTACAAATATTGCATAATGCTATATGCATGTTAGGAACATTGCATCTTATATGTCATGAACGGGGGCAGATAACCTTGTGTTGCATGTCCCGACGCTTCAAATGTCTGTCCGATCCCAAGCAGAATCTGGGGGCATCACAACTAGTCCTTTTGGAGTATAAGCCAAGTGGTTTGAGTCTTCCATTGGAGTGTTACAGGTGCTCCTCACCACTGTTCCTCGCCATCCACGCTAGTGCACATTGCAGGAAGATTGCTTGATGCCAACTATAGCTCATCGTGCAAACCAGCTCTACCACCACCTAGCTCGTCGACATATTCTTTCACTAGCTGGGTGGCTTCGCTGTTCCTCACCACCATCGTTGTTCCTTGCCTCTATCACCATTTGTGAGCCATGCAGGCCACAAATATGGATGAGGTGCAACCGTTACGTCTGCACCACACCACCTCCCTCAACCATGGTTAGGAACAAACCGTTGTGATTGTGTTGCCGTGAGGCCACAACCCTCAGCACGGTGTCAAAGTGATCCATGACAATCCCATTTTTTATGATACCAAAAGTAGAGCACTCCACTATGACAACACAGCAGCCACCACGTCGAGTCTTGCCTAGCTCCACCGAAAGACCACCTTGAGAGGTCCTAAAGTGCCCATCACTACTGTCTAGTTGAGCATCCACGTGAAAGTCCCACACGCAACTAACTTGGACTGCAATTCATGGTTGCACCATTGCACTATATAAGTTGCTCCACCGAGTTGCCCAGAACAAATTAGTTGTCCACTGAGTCTACTCGCCACGGAGTTTGCCAGTGTGTTTGCTCGACACAATCCGTGAACTTTTGCTCGCCACAGAGTTTGTCAGTGTGTTTCCTCACCACAATCCATGAACGTTTGCTCGCCACAGTGTTTGCTCACCACAGAGTTTGCCAGTGAGTTTCCTCACCACAATGAGCTTCCTCGCCGTAGTGACTTCAGTATATGGTTTGCTCACCACACTTGAGTTCCACTAGATTTGCTTGCCACCCTTTAGTCTCATTGGATTTAGTCATCCACCATAATTTACTTGCCGCAATAGGCCAGTCGCTCACCACACAAAGTGTCCCTCGCCAACTGTTCACCACCCAAGGTATCCCTCGCCATACACAATATTTTGCTCACCATGCACATAAGTCCTTGCTTGGTGATACAGTCCGATAATAAAAAAGGAAAAGAGTCGAGCTACTTGACTCGGATATGAACTCGCCTCACCTCTAAGAGACTAAGAAAAAAAAAATTGTCAACAATTTATTGCTACAAAAGCGCTCAAGGACGAACAGCTTCCCCATGCAAAAATTATTTAGTAGCGAACAATCTCAGTCAAGAAAGAATTGAAAACAATAGCTAAATTGCTCTGGTTTGTCTTTCTCAAACATGCTACTTTATTTTTATTTTTACTAACAAATTTGGAGATTTTATCAACAAAACTCCTTGAGGTGCCGCAAGAATCCCAGTGGCCACATGCCCTAAAAATATACTTCATTGAAAATCACTCAAGTGGTGCGGAACACCGACTACGAGGCCACTCTCAAGCACCGCTCATGCATTTTAATTTGTTATTATCATAATAGACTTTTCAGTATTGCAAGCATCCCGTGTCCTCATTGCTGTCAAAGCATGGCTGCCTATGAGTATCGCCCACGTTTCACTAGCTTTCACCACACTCAAGCGAGATGGCTCAGGTTTGCAAATCTCAAACTTGTAATTTGGATTATTTAGTCTAACCTATTTAGTTTTATTTTGGTATAATCAAGCTCTAGCTCCTGCCATAGAGTGTAGTCGCGCTTTGTCTCCCACCACAACAAAGCAGTCGAGCTCAACTTTAACATCAACATGGTCGAGGTAACCTCTCGTTACACTTTGATCGTTAGAGTTATGTGGTTGAGGCAGCCTCCCGCTACACTCTCATCACCAGAGTTACGCGGTCAAGGCATCCTCTCGCTACACTCTCATTGCCAGAGTTATACTGTCGCGGCATCCTCCAGCTACAATCAAAGTCGAGTGACTCCAGTTGCACAATCATTGTGGTCGAGGCATCCTCTCGCCAAGTACAAGCTAAGTGTCTCCACTCACTACAACTGCCGCCAGCAGGTTACCTTCAGGAATGACCCTCTAAGTTCTACTACTGCCTCACGTGGGTTTTCTTTGAGAACAAGTAGACGAGCTCAACAACCGCCTAAGATGGATCCAGGGTGCCGACGAGTTCCCTGATCAATTAAGCGCGGGTTACTACAAACAAACTCATACATCACAAAAAATTATAGCACGGGGCAAAATCCACTAATCACTTAAGCGCAGGTTGGTTTTGCCACTAAAAACCAAAAACAACCACCAAGCATGGAAAAATGCACACTCTACTAAAGATAAACAATCACATGTAATCACCAGTACACTTAATTAAAAACATTCTTGCAAACAAACTATACAGAGGCCCAACCTCGAAGGCCCTTACTACAAATTTTGCAAATTCTTCTTGAGAACTGCTCATAGAGATCGCCATTGCATTGCATAATAGTGAAAAGCTATGGACCAATTCCCAACATTATTTTTTCTACAGTTTTTTACAGGTTGCCTCCATCACGGTTGACTTGAAGATTCTCAAGGCCTTCTTGATAAACAAGTCAACCTTAAGAATTGTGGGCATCTGTTAAAGACTAAGTTGACTGAGTCCAACCCTTTGAAAACCTATCACTAATAATAAGGGAAGAGATAAACTAAGAGATAAGGTAGGGAAGAGATACGACAAAGAGGAGATAAACCAAAAGAAGTTGGCTTAGACTCCACAAGGCAAGTTGGACTCTCCACAATGTAAGTTGGACTCTCCTCAAAGAACAAAATAGATATCTATAATAGAAGGAGATATCTACAAATGAAGGGGACTCTCCACAACTTCTCCGGACAATATACTCCTCCAAACACAGTGACTCCACTTGACTTCTCTCAAGGGAGACATCGTCTTCAACCTCCTAAAACTTTAAATTACTCAATTGTATTTAGCGATATATGAGGCCATGAGAGATTGTAAAATAATCTATTTTTAGTGGATTTTTGCCCCCAAACAACCAATGGATGTAGGCTTTTATTCCAAACCATGGAAATCTCTATGTTTCTCTTTATTTATTTTATTTGGTTCTTTATTAATATTTTATAGATGAACATGAAGAGCTCCGCATGGAAGCCCGAATCGCCATCATGGGCTGTGTTGCATAAAAATATCTTTAAGTACACAAAATCATAACAAGTAGTAAAGTATTTTAAAAGAAAACGGATGTTGAACCCATAAGGACTAATTATGCTATTGAGTATTGAAATTTACTAAAATAATTACTATTTGGAAAATTGAAATTTGAAGAATAAATTATCTAAATTAAACTGAAGAAAATAGTATTAACATTAAGATTTTAAAGATAATAAGAATAGATCTAGAACGCTTGATTTCACCTACCAAATCCCACACAATTTATTCTTCCTTGTTATAGAATTCCAATAATCCCAAGTTAATGATAAAAATCCCTTAACTATTCAATATTTTTTCTCGAGCAATACTAAAAATATCTCCAATTAATACCTCCATATCTCTATGTGAATTTAACTAATTGGTGATTCATTAAGTTTTTTGAATTTACTTGAAAATCACACTAATTGCAGTAAAGTATATCTACTTTCGCTCAACTAATGGTGCTTAATCCTAGAGCTTTAATCACAAATCACCTTTCGGTCTCATTGTGATTCAATGGATCGAACAATAATTAGTTAGAAATTGCAACTATTAAAAACAAGGAATAAATACTCAATCATGCAAATATTGAAAATATAATAACTTAGAATATAAATTGTGTGTTCAATGCTAGACTACATCAAAGCTCTAGAAAATAAAATTAGTTCATAATGAAATTGAAAAGAAAAAGACTAAAACTAGTATTCTTCGTTGGAGTCGATTGATGAAAAATACGGCTCTCGCCTCTACTCCCCAGATCCGCCTCCTTGAAAGAAACTTAAACAATAAACTCTAGAATATTGGACTCTAAAACTCATACTCTCTCCCCCTTAATTTTGTGCCAATGATATGCTTATGTAGGATAGAAAGAAACTCTAATGTTCTCATGATTTTCGCCTAAAAATCTCCTAACTTTCAGGACTATTTGTGGCAGCCTTATTCGCGCTCTAGGAGTCCAAATTTAAAAATCCTTATTAGATACAAAGTTTTATTCCTATAAGGTAGCCTTTCAACTCAACTAGAATCATATCAATCAGATACGTGAGTAGAAAGTTATGATCGAAACACTCAAGCATGTCTAGGTTGTCTCGCAGTGTATTCTGAAATTGGATTTCTTATAGATTCCTTCTGTGATTTCTTTCTCTTTTTATTGATCAAAATTACTTTCAACCTCTTTGCTAGCTATTGCCCATGAGGTCGTTTAGGTTGGCCTTTTAAGTTGGTCACTTAGACTGGTCGCCCAATCTAACCGCCTAGAGCCTTGTCACCAAGTCTTCTCGCCCAGGAGATAAAATATCTTGCTCATTGCCTAACTCTTATAGCCAATTCTGGTCGCCATTGAGTTGCCTCACCTAAATTTCCTCGGCTCTTTTTAGATCTCATCACCTCTCATCGATTTGTATCTGTAGCCTCTTCTTTTGTACCAAAATGCCATCATTTACACTAAATCTTCTCATTCCTTCAAATCCAAGAAAATAAAGAAAAATATATAGAAATAAAATAAAATCAATAGTATTAAAGGAGAACTGACACTTTTCATAAATAAAAGAATAATAAAAATCACACTTATCAGGCTAGGGATAATTCATTCCTCCTTTCTGACCTGTTGTGCAATTTTAGGCATTAACAAAACTTATGTTCAAAAGGACACTGCTTGGTATGCATTTCTGATGGACTTCCAGCTATGGTGGTATGTCTTTGGTCACATTTCCTTTTTGTCATTAAGGGTGCATTGTTCTCACAGTTCATTAGATTTAAAATGGGACTATCCGACCATGAAAATGGTGAATTTGCCAAAACTTTTCAATGGTATCACTAAATTTTTTTTNCAAAACTCAATTAGCGAAGATTGTGAATACAAGGAGGATAGTCCTCTACATGAATGTTCTCCTCAATGAGACTCAAGGCCTTTTTTGCTAGACAGTGAGCCACTACATTGAGATTCCTTGGGATATGACATACAAACCAGCTCATTAGACAATCTAAAGTTTTCTTACTATCTGTAACAAGTAGCCCCACTAAGGTCCAGTTGCCTTCCACTCCTTTGATGGCCTGGACCACACTCAGAGAGTCTCCTTCAAGCACGATGTTGGGGAGCTTCAATTTAGTTCATAAGATTACAACTTTCAAAGCTGCAAAGGCTTCACCCAGGAGGGGGTCAGGAAATAGATAACAGGAAGACATCAAGGTAGCTGCTACTTTGCCATTCCAATCTCTAATAACCATGCCAATGCCCACTTTACACCTGACCTTGTCAATGTCAACATCCCAGCTGACCTTATAATGATTAGGAGGGGGCAAACACCACTGCAATGGGACTGGGACATGAGGCTTTCTGTTTTTGCTTACCACAATACAAGTTAATATCAGAGAGGCTCATTGAGAATAGGCTATTAACCTGCTGGGGAGTGGAGAATTTGGATTTGGAAACCCAAGTGTTCCTTCGATACCATATGTGTTTTTTGTTATGGCCATCTAAGAGAGTTCCTCTTCAGACTGGAAGGAGAAGAGGTGGTCTAAAATATCCTTAAAAGGGGCATCAATAATGTTGCTTTTTTTGAATTATCCTTGAACTTAGGCTCCACACAGCTTGGGCAGACTTACACCACTATAGGGCATGGGCAAGAGTTTCAAGGTGGCTTAAGAATGTGGAGCCCCCAACTTCCATGTAAGGACACACATGGAAATCGAGACGCCGGGATGATGACGACACGGTCACGCACCCCATCGACATGTGCTAAGTGTGTGCAATGCAACACGTGTACAATAAACAATACGCAGCGGAAAGGTTAAGTCAAATACCAAAGTACCAGAGTTTAATACAATACAAAAGTACTGAAAATCCACATATCAACATAATACGATTTTTGTTTACAAACAATATCAAATCAAATAAAATACAATAAGCAAATGATAATCTTCAAATACAAAAATAGCCAATGTCCCTACTCCTCAGGCGAAGCCACATCCTCGGGCTCAGCCTCCTCAAAACCTGTATCAAAATCTACAGTACCAAAAAATGGTACTGCAAGTAAGTAAACCCAAAATGCTCCAATATAATAAATATATTAAAACAACTAACGCTATGCATGCACATGATGACCAAAGTGCAAAACTCGAGAAAAACACAATTTTTCGAAAATCATAATTTTTCCATACACGCTAAAACTCACCATTTGGCACAAAACAAAGATCCAGAAATAAGTCCATTAATTTCAATTTTAACCATATGCACCATGGCCTCCCCTAGGGACTATCCACATACTCTGGCTCTCATCGTCACCCCATGGGTAACGACCGTGCAAGTGATACACGAGTGATGCCCAGTTCCCCGCCCACCGCGTACATAGCCAATCATCCTCTGACCTCCGCCTGCCCAAGAAGTCACGGAGTCGGCTCGAGAGCGCTACCATCCCGTCCAAGTCCCGGGCAATAGCCTCAGGGACGACACTCAGTATATTCTGCTCCCGAGTGTTCAAAGGAGTTTCACCGAGATAATATCCCATCTCGGCTTGGGGTTATACACACGCACCCGAAATTCCTTAAACACAATTTCTCAAAACATACACCCACGCATGCATGCACAATGCCATGAAATCAACCAATTACCAACAACCAACAGTTATCAGTACAATCAGATAACCAAATCACAGTTTATAAAACATGTTAGTGCAAAAATATACTTAAGTCTTAAAAGTCTTTTGGAGAAATACTTACAGCGCTATATAATAATTTTAAGAGGATCACGGAGGTGCAAAAGGCGACTGGAAAGCAACGTAGCAGTGCAAAAACACTGTGGTCGAAATACACAGTATACCAAAATTCCAACGGAGTCAAACGAAGACTTGAAATTAATAGGGTAAGGCCTATGGGAGGTGGTGAAGCTAGTGGAAGCAACGGTTGGCCATGGGTGGGGCCGAAACGGCGATGGAAGGCCAAAAAGGTGAAATCAGAACTTGAGCTCATGGAGATGGCTCTAGTGATAGATCGGAGCTAAAATTGGGTGGGTTAGGTTGGCAAGGGGCCGGTGATGAAGTGGTGAAGAAATGGTGACCAGACGGCGGCGGAATGGGAAGAAGAAGCCCCAGGCTCCGCACGGCTCTCGGAGGCTAACAGCGGCGCGGGGTGATCTAAAATTGGAGGGGTTGACTCGCCGGCAGCTAGGGAAGAGAATGGTGCCTGCAGTGAGGGCCACGGATGGTCGGCGGCGTTGCTGGGGAAGAAAGGCCGAAACGGCGTGGGGGCGAGGAGAGAGAGAGGGCCGAGCGGGAGAGAGGGTCCAAACGGAAAGAAAGAAGGAAAAGAAGAAAAAGAAAAGAAAAGGAAGAGGAAAAGAAAAGATGGGGAAAAGAAATGAGGTCCAATCTTCACAACTTTTGAGTTACAACTGATCGTCAAAATAACTATTTTTAAAATAGTAAATTTAATAAATCAATTTAAACTTAAAACTAATTAAAATAAAATATTAAACTTCAATAATAATCATTCTTTAAAATAAAAAGTAATTTAATTGTAGAACACTAATTAAAATTATGAAAGCACATTAAAATAATTCTCGATTTAAAAAATTGTAAAATAATCTTGCGTAAACATGTTTAAATGAAATTAAATGGCTCAAAATCAAATATTAAATTAAAAAACCCTTCAATAAAAAGCACGTAAAAATCGGGGTGTTACAAAGAAGATAGGACAATTAGGAGAATTCACCACTTTCCTATTATGGAGGTTGAGTTCTGTGGGAATAATTTCCTTGCCTACTCTCTAAATAAACATCTTGACAGAATTAGGACCCTTTAGTTCCCAGATACTATGCCACAGGTCAGCTTTTGAGGTAGCCCTTAATGATTGCCCCAAGTTACTTTCTAAGAGAGACGTTTGGAGGTGATAAGCAGATTCACTGAAAACTTACCATTAGGAGTGCATCTCCAGGTCAGCATGTCTGGGCTTCTACAAGGACTGATTGGGATTCTCATAATGGTTTCTGCTTCAGATTCATCGAAGATTTCCTGGATCAAGATTGAATTCCATTGCAGTGTATCTTGTTCGATCAACTAAGAGACTTTTGCTCCAACATCAAGAATTGTTGGTGCTGATTGGATCCTTTAAGAGGTAGGGATATAATTCCACTAGTCCTGCTAGATGTTCACCTTTCTCCCATTTCCTATCCTCCACATTAATCCTACAGATAATAAGGGCCTAGCTGAAGAGATACTCCTCCGAAAGAGGGAGTCATTGTTTTTCACCTCAGCAAAATAGAAGTCAGACTTGGGGTAGTACTTGGCTTGTAGGACTCTAGTAGCCAAGGAAGAAAGGCTTTGGAGGACCCTCCAACCTTGTTTAGCTAGTAAGGCCAAGTTGAAATGTTCACAGTCCCTGAAGCCTAGACCGCCACCTTCTTAGATTTACCAAGTCCCTTCTAATTCATCCAGTGCGGCTTGGATTTGAAGTCCTTTTGGCTCACCAGAAAGTTTGCATCAACTTATTAATGCCCTTGAGAATGCTCTTGGGGAGCTTGAAAATACCCATGTCATAAGTGGGGATTGATTGAACAACTGACTTAAGAAGTATCTCCTTACCTGCTTGGGATAGCAGGTTAGTTTTCCAGCTCCCTAATTGTGTCTTGATCCTATCCAATATTGAATTGAAAGCCCTTGTTTTGTGCCTGCCAACATAGGATGGAAGACCCAAGTACTTATCAAAAGGACCTGAGGCCTTAATACATGCAATGTTCAAGATGTTGTGTTGAATGTCCTGATTAGTATTCTTACTAAAAAAGATTGATGATTTTTCAAGGTTAAGCCTCTAGCCAGAGGCTTTTTCAAAAGCTGCAAGAATGGAGTATAATCTGGTCCACTCAGATGGGTGTGCCTTACAGAATATGAGGCTATCATCTGCAAAAAATAGGTGGTTAATCTTAAGAGAACTTCATGCTATAGGGATGCCTGAGATAGGGCCTTATTGCTCTGCCATGTTAAGTGAAAAGTTGAGAAATTATGAGCATAAAATGAATAGGTAGGGAGAGAGAGGGTCTCCCTGCCTAATACTCCTTGAAGGTATAAAAGTCTCTGGAGGAATGCCATTTACAAGGAGAGAATAAAAGACTGTAGTCACACACTGCATTACTAGCTTGATCCAGTGACCATCAAACCCCATTTTTTCCATCACAACTCTTAGGAACGGCCACTCCACCCTATCATAGGTCTTACTTATGTCAAGCTTTAGGGCCATGAAACCTTCCTTTCTCCCCCTCATCCTATTTTGCAGAGAGTGCATTGGTTCATAGGCCACAATAAGATTATCAGAGATCATTCTTCCTAGTACAAAGGCACTTTGGGTGTTAGAAATGAGGTTAGGCAAAATAGACTTTAGTCTATTGGCAAGGACCTTTGCTATGATTTTGTAAAATACATTGCAGAGACTAATGGGTCTGAAATATGTTACAAGGGTGGGAGACTCTTTATTAGGAATAAGGGTGATATAAGTATGGTTTATTTCTTGGAAGCCTTGCTTAGAGTTGATAAATTCCATCACAACATCAACAATATCAGTACCCACAACTGGCCAGTGATTATGATAGAATGCAACAGGGAAACCATCAGGGCCAGGAGACCCTGTGGATTCGTTGCAAGGATTGCTTGCTCTATTTCCTCCCTAGAGTTGGCTCTCCTTATGGACATGTTCATTTCAGTTGAAACAGTAGGCTCAAAGTTGTCCAATGTTTTAGCAATGCCCTCAGGGTTAGAAGATCAAAATAGTTGCATGAAGAAGTCTTGAAACAACCTTCCAACCTCTCGTTGGCCAGACAATGGAGTACCATTTTCAGTATAGAGTTTATAAATGGTATTCCTTTGTTTTCTGTAAGTTGCACATTTGTGAAAATATTTGGTATTCCTGTCACCTTCCCGCAGCCATTTTTGCTTGGCCCTTTGGTGCCATCTCATATCCTGCCTTTTTGAGGGTTAAATTGGACTCTTCACCCACTCCACCAACTATTTTCTTTAGACAACAGGTATCATCTACCAACAAAGGGACCTCGCTGGACCCAGCAATG
>QEOT01002643.1:23193-72792 GCA_003123785.1 Pterocarya stenoptera
TCTATGGATTGTAAAAATGTATGTGACATTTGTCCTTTAGCAAAGCAAAGAAAACTGCCATTTCCTGTATCAAACAGCAAGTCTAATAAAATGTTTGATTTGATTCACTGTGATATATGGGGTCCATTTGGAACCATTTCTTATTCAGGTTATAGATTTTTCTTAACAATTGTTGATGATTTTACAAGATGTACTTGGGTTTACATGCTTAAAACAAAATTTGAAGTTCCATTTCAACTTAAAACTTTCTGTAGAATGATTAAAACACAGTTTGACATTACTGTTAAAGCTATAAGATCAGATAATGGACCTGAGTTCATTCTCACAGATTTTTATCATGCAAATAGAATTTTACATCAAAGAAGCTGTGTAGAAACCCCACAGCAAAATGGCACAGCTGAAAGAAAACACCAAAATCTGCTTGGTACAGCTAGGGCTCTAATGTTTCAAGCAAATATCCCATTATCTTTTTGGAGTGATTGTGTACTCACAGCAGCTCATATTATCAATAGGATCCCTACCCCTCTTCTTGAAAATAAAACTCCATATGAAATGCTTTTCAATAAAACACCAAAACTTGTTCATCTAAAAGTATTTGGTTGCCTTTGCTTTGTTTCAACACTTCAAAGTCACAGACGAAAATTTGATCCTAGAGCTGTAAAATGTATCTTTCTCGGGTATCCCTCTGATGTAAAAGGCTACAAAGTAATGGATCTCCATACTAAGAAAGTCTTCATCTCCAGAAATGTTGTATTTCATGAAAGTATTCTTCCCTTTACAGTTGCACCAATTGATCCTCAAAGACATACCTTCTTATTTCTTCCATCAGAAAATCCATACAATTGTGATATTTTCCCTGTTAATCCAATTGATAATCAATCTGTGTTATCAATTTCACCTATTGATGATAATCAAAATGATGATCATCAAAATTCTCCTTTACCTTAGAACAATCAGATTTCAAATAATTCTCAGCAACTCAGAAAATCTACTCGAATTAGACAAGCACCTCATTTTCTGCAGAATTATATTTGTACTCAAGTTTCTTCAAATGCAGCCCCTTCAACTTCTTTTGCTGATGGTTCTACAAAAGGTAATTTCTATTCTATTTCTCCTTTTCTCTCTGCAAATAGACTTTCACCATCTCATAAAGCCTTCCTTGCTTCTATTACAACTTCATTAGAACCCAAAACATATAAACAGGCTGCTCATTTTCCAGAATGGCAAAAAGCTATGAAAAATGAACTTAATGCTTTAGAGTTAAACAAAACATGGGAGCTTGTTACTTTACCTAAACATAAACAGATCATTGGTTGTAAGTGGGTGTTTAGAATCAAATACAAAGCTGATGGAACAATAGAGAGACATAAAGCAAGATTAGTGGCAAAAGGCTATACTCAACAAGAAGGCTTAGATTTTTTTGACACCTTCTCACCTGTTGCTAAGATTACTTCCATTAGACTTCTACTTGCTGTTGTTGCAATTAAAAATTGGCATATACATCAATTAGATGTGAACAATGCATTTTTACATGGTGAACTACATGAGGAAGTCTACATGGATCTGCCTCCTGGACTACCAAATCAGAACAACAAAGTTTGCAAACTTTTAAAAAGTCTCTATGGTCTTAAGCAGGCCTCTAGACAATGGTTTGAAAAACTGTCCACTTCTCTCATCAGCTATGGTTTCTCTCAAGCTAGCTCTGATTGTTCATTATTCATCAAAAAGTCAGCAACATCCTTCATGGCATTAATAGTATATGTTGATGATGTATTATTAGCCAGTGACAGTTTGCAAGATATTGAACTGTTAAAGAAATTTCTGGATGATCAATTTACAATTAAAGACTTGGGGCCATTGAAATATTTTCTTGGACTAGAGGTAGCAAGATCTCATACTGGGATCTCTCTTTGCCAACGAAAATATGCCCTGGATATATTGCAAGATACTGGCTACATTGGTTCCAAACCTGCAGCATTTCCTATGGAATCCAACCTTAAACTAACTATTGATGATTCTGAACCATATGAAGATCCATCAGTCTACAGAAAGCTAGTTGGCAGATTGTTATACTTAACAATTACCAGACCAGATCTTGCCTACTCTGTCCAAGTCTTGAGCCAATTTCTGGCAAAACCAACAATCAATCACCACAAAGCAGCAGTGAGAGTACTCAGGTACTTAAAGACTACTCCTGGACAAGGTTTATTCTTCCCTTCATCCTCAGAACTTCAGTTGAAAGCTTTTTCAGATAGTGACTGGGCAGGCTGCATCGATACCAGGAGGAGCATAACAGGTTTTGCAGTTTTCTTGGGAAATTCTTTGATCTCATGGAAATCTAAAAAGCAGGCCACCATTAGTCGATCCTCTGCTGAAGCAGAGTACAGAGCCCTTGCAGCTACAACTTGTGAAATACAATGGTTAATCTATGCACTACAAGACCTGCAGATTGATCACTCTCAACCAACACTCTTGTATACTGATAGCAAATCTGCTATGTCCATTGCCACAAACCCAGTACAACATGAGAGAACCAAGCACATACAAATTGATTGCCATTTAGTTCGAGAGAAGCTGCAGGAAAAGCTCATCAAGTTGTTCTATATTCCCTCTCGGCTACAGCTGGCAGACATACTCACAAAGCCACTTGGATCATTGCCTTTCCATCATACCCTTCGCAAGATGAACATTCTTAACATACATGTTCATCTTGAGGGGGGGTGTTGGAGTATTGCATCACATATAGATAATATGGAATTAAAGTCAAAAGTAGAAAAGGCTAAGGCTAAAATAGACAATGCAGTGTAGTTTGTTAATTCTGTTACTTTACATTTTCTGTATAAATATGATGTAATAGCAGACTAAGTTTACTTACTTCTTTTCATTTTCAATATTCAATACAATTTAAATTCATTTCCTTATTCTGTCTTCGATCTCTCTTTACTCATTTGATTGAGTTTTTATCATTTGATCGAGTTCTTATCAATGGGGACAGTAGGGACAGTTGGTGGAGTGTCTGTGAGGTTATAAGCTGTAGGGTCAGCATAAGGGAAGATAGTCTCAACAAATCAAACATCACGTGAAGAAAATACTTTCTTGGTTTCTATGCTATATACGCGATAGGTGGAGTGACTAAAAGAATAACCAAGGAAGATGCATGGGGAGGCACGTGGTGAAAATTTGTCACGATGAACTGGGGGTTTTATGAAAAAGAAGTTCATACGGAGTTTGATGGTCATGTAGAGAGACTGACGGGGTATATTCACCCAAAAAGGATATAGCAGTTGGTGTAGAGAGATTGGTGCAGCAGTTAAGATACATTCACCCCAAAAGGATATAGGTAAAGAAGCTTGAAAACGTAAACAACGAGCAACATTTAAGAGATGACAATGTTTTCGTTCGGCAACACCATTTTGTTGAGAAGTTTCAAAACTAGAAATCATCCGCACAGCTGGGCTAACAAAGACCTATCAACTGTTGATATTGCTCAGTAGAAAGCCCAGGGATTACACTTGGAGTTGAAGGTGAGGACACCCAAGAGACTACATTGGCTGAGATTGGTAGGACAGTGGTGGCATTGGTCTTCTGCTTGGGCTTGGAGGTGTTCCAATGGGCTGGGTACCCAATAATTTCATAGTAGCTTTCAATCAAGTGACATTCTTTGCCGCATTTTGCACACTTTTTTTTTGTTTCTTGCTTTGTTGGGAGTCTGATGTGAAGGACGTGTAACAGCCATTGTTGTGCTGTTGGGTGTGGGTAGGAGTGAGAGATGAAGATGGCGCTGGGTCTCCTCTTGATGAATAGTAGCATAGGCTTTGGCGATGGAGGGTAGAGGATCCATAGCAAGAATTTGGCTTTTGATGTTGTTGAAGGAATCGTCATGCCCCATGAAAAATTGAAATAAACATTCTACGTTTTCTCTTGCTAAGGCATTTTCTCGAGCATTGCGCATGTGCAAGAATTGGGTTCCTGTAGAGTTTACAATTCATCCCAGAGCTCTTTCATGTTGTTGTAGTAGGCTGAAATGGTCATGGAATCTTGATGGAGGTTGATGAGATCGCGCTTGAGGCGATACAACTGTGGGTGATTGCTTTGAGAGAATCGGTCATCTAAGTCTTTCCATACTTTAGAGGGATTCTAACAATAGATCAAGCTTTGCCTTAGAGATTTGTCGATGGAATTTAGCAACCATGAAAGGACCATGTTGCAGCACCTCTCCCACAGTGTAACTGTAAAGCCTTGTACCCAGATGGGTAGAATTACAACCTATCCCTTGTAAACGTGTCTCCCAACACATCTAAGATCTCCAAAGATTTCATAAATAGTAAACAATCTCATATTTTCCAAATAAATACATTATAAACTCCACAAGGTCATCGCTGCAATAATAATAAACCAAGGGGTCCACAATCTTCTAGTAATTACAACATAATAAACTGAAAAATCCTTTTTTTAACAGTAGTACCCTAAACCAAATACATAATAAAATCTAAAAGACATCAGAAATCCTTCTTTTAATAGCAGTACCCTAGAGTACTCTACACCCTCTCCTCAGCTTAGTCGTGCTCACATTTCCTATTCTTGGTCCTCAGTTGGACCCTCCACATCATCTGAAAATATTATGAAGATAAGGGGTGAGCTATCAACAACTAAGTAAGCAGGAGACATATGCTAGCGTGCAAACATGAGCATTTACAAAGTACAATATGCAGAATAAAATATTTTTCAAAGTTAGCATGCAGAACAAAACATGTTTTCAAACTTAACAGAGCGATGGTTTTAAGACACATAAAACCTAGAGTACTTTGCCATAACATAACCTGGGTCACATCAAAACAGAGCATCTCATAGAGCAGAGACCATGTTTCACCCCAATGGTAGGGTTGTGCAATCCTTAGTGGCCAAATCGGGCAGAGACAGAGATGAATCTTTCCCTTATTCTTCTTGGAGCCCCTACTATGCACATAGGAAAAGCCACATAAAAATCACTTTATTTTTAAAGTGGGTGCACTCAAAGACAAAGAAGTTGGTAACAACCCAAACAGAGCAGAGACAGAGTCAGATACAAAATTAGTACACCATGCCAAAGGTTTTCAGATGCCATATCAAAACAAAACAGAGTACCAAAACATAATCAGATTATTCTCACACATTGAAAACAAAAGTCGGAGTATCTTTCTAAATCAATGCACAATTTTTCAGATTCTCAATATCGCTATTTTTTCAGATTTTAGAGACAGTATAACAAAATTTAGCTCACGTCTGAACAATGCATGTCAGAAATATTTTCTTTTTTTCATACAGATTACATGAGTAATGCAAATAAATGATCGAGGTTGTTTTTCCCAAGTTCTCATTTCATAACAAAATATGCAAAACTTTTAGAAAGTCAACCTCAATCTAAACAATTCGAGTAAAATCTAGCATAAGAATCCCGCTTATCTGACTCCTACAACGTATTATCTATGTCATGAATTTGACCTCTATTAGTCTGGTCACCTACTCATAAAAAAAAAAATTATACACTAAGTATTAAAGAACAACAGCACAACTTTGATCAAAACATTAAAACTCATAATTCCAAACCATATTTCAGCAAATTAACTCAACTCAAACAGCCATATAATAATCTGGATAGCCCACACTTCAACCCAAAATACACCCACCAAAGCCAACGTCAAACTCAAATAATCAATATATCAAACCCACTTCAGTGGCCCCTAACTCCAAGCAACCAACAACAACTTAACCAAAACAACAATAATATACCTCCAAATAATTTAATCTCGAATAGTACAAAAACAGCCACTATTCAACCCTGAGTATCCATTTGATTCACTACACGTCCAACCCAATTAATCCAAACTCAAAGACCATTCCAACACAAGGTGTTTGCTTACACAAAAAAAAAAAAAAAAAAAAAAAAAAAAAAGCCCAGAAACCCACAGACTACATATTTTGAAATTATATCTTAGAAATTTCATTGGAGTGAAATAAAATAACTTGAAGTGAATGTGTGTGTCCATGAGAAACAGAGAATGAGAATGGCCTACCGGCGAATGCTAGTGTCTCTAGTGATGGGCTTCGACGGTTACAACACTTCGGGGACCCATGAAAATGCAGCACCAAAAATCACAAAGCAAAAATCTACAAGTGATGAGAAGAGAGGGTCAGCGGTGAGGGGCTGTTGTTTGGAGTCAAAGTATAAAAATGAGAGGGAGAGAGAGAGAGAGAAAGAGAGAGAGAGAGAGAGAGATACCTATAGATAGATGAATATTGTGCAAGAGAATTATGGATTTGAGGGGAAAAACCAACCACAAGGAGCAATGAACTGCCGAGAGATATAATAGGATTAGGGGAGAAGTTTTCGACAAAATAGAGGAGAGAAAAGAAATGGGGTAACTATCCGGGGGGGGGGGGGGGGGAAGAAAAGAAAGGAGATGACTAACCTACTAAACGATGTCTTTTTAGGGGTCTTCGAGTTAGGCTTCTGCTATTTGGGCCACGTGCTTGGGCTTCACAGTAATGATGGAAGGATCTGTAGGCTTTGTTAGAGTGCCATCAACGAAAACAAGTTTATTTTTGGTGTTGAGAGCCATAAGCATGAAGTGTTGCCAAGAGGGATAATTGTCACCAGTTAGGAGTTCTGGAACCAAGGTTGCTCCAAGATTGTCGGTAGCAGTTAGGAAATGTGGTGAAGTGAGATAATTGATTAGTTGAGATGGAGTTTGGGTGGGTAGTGCAGCCATGTAGTTTGTGGAAACATTCAAAACAGATCTAAAATTTTGAGATCAATTTCAAAAAATCCAAGTGCACGGATGAGTTTAGAATGATCCAAATAGTAGGAAAGCACTATTTGATCGTCAAAATTGGACTCTGAATGGCTTAGATCTAGCCCAAAACAGATTTGAGATTTTAACGGTTTAGATCAATAGGAACAGCAGCGGGTGCGTGTGATGAACATGCGAGGGCTAGGGCGAGTGGGATGTGGGGGTGTGTGGTAGGCATGCACTAGACAACATTGGGTGCGCATGGGGGAGCATGGGTGCTTGGAGTTCACTTGTTGGTCACGTCTAGGGTGCGTGGGGGCATGTGGGAGCGTGTGACTCACGCATCGTCTACTATGGAGCACGTAGGGTGCGTGAGAGTGTATGTCATGCTTCGTCTATCTTTGGAATGCGTGGGGACTCTTCTGGCATCGGTTTTCAATACCTTTTGCAGCTATATGTTTGTCTTGTTGAGACGAACCTCCTGGTGTGGTCAAAATTTGATTTTGATCAACTTGAATTTTTGATGTATGCCTAGAGATAGATGATGTATGTATATCATCCTCAGCTTTTAGTAGGAAAAAATTGACTGAAATTTTTCAAGGATATAGCACATTATAAAATGAGTCATGGCACGTACAAATGTATATATCAAGTAAAACAACTACCAATTAAAAAAAAAAAAGTAAAAAGAGTTCCCCTTATGGGTAAGAAAACAAGTTTGACATAGTGCATATGTATGGACTCCGGTTGCCCTAATGTTTTCAATTTTTGCCCTAAAAAAGGTCATATCATTCTTTCAATTCAGTGCCTCTCCAAATAATGAACTAATTACTTCTCTGAATGTTTAGAGATACCACCAACATTTACCCAAAGAAAAGGGCCACTAAATTTTATACTTTAGCATGAACAACTAAAGACACATCCTTCAACAATATAAAGGAAAACGTAGTTGGTGGAAAGAAAAGAGAAGCAAATACAAACGAAAAATACAAGGCAACCATTGAACTATTTTTTTTTTGAAAAATTCTTCTCATCAGCTACTATTCACCACCCCACACCCCACGGCCTTATGAAAAATAAACCACATCTTATGAAAATACTATAGGTATGAAATGTAAAAATGAATAGTGGCTGATGCATATAATTCTTCTATTTTTTTAAAGTATTTATTGATTGTTAAAGAAGTTGTAAAATAGTTGTAGATTTATACAACCAATGATATATATATTTATATATATGGAAGTCTACAATTGGGCATCCTTGCTCATTAAAAAATATTTATTCCCACACTAACATATGCACTAACACTACCACACCCTGGCTACACTGAAAAAAAGATCAAGTACACTAACACTAACGTTGGCATCCTCTTCAAACAAGGATACAACTCTACAAGTCATCCTCTCCCAAATTTCTCTATAAATATCTCCCATTCCGCGTGTTATTTGGAAATAAAACTATAAACCTCTCAGTCCAGCACCGTGATCAATTTTGTGTCAGGCATTTTAGAAAGCAACACTACTAGGTAAGTAGCTTGATTAAAAATTAGGATTAGCATATGTTAGCTCCTTATATATATTATTATTAGTTCTTTCAAAGCCAGTGTTTATGTACCACACATGTCATGATATTTGCAAGCACATCATTCATTATGTTTCATTCCACATATTACAATTATGTATGTATTATGCATCTTATGCATATCACATTGTATAAGACATGTAAGCTTTCATATGATCAAGTGTAAGATAAACTCATAATAGTTAATCAGATAGTCGTTCAAATGCATGGTACCAATGCGATTTATGGGTGAATGTGCAAGCCAAGGAACTAAGCATTGTCCACCATAGTATGCTAGAATATTATTAGCGACTCCCCTTGCGGCCGTAGGATGTGGGGTTAGTGCACAACCTTGCACATATAGTTAAGTGTGTGAGCCATTTAGATAAGTATGATAAGTTAGATAATTTAAGACAACGCATGCATGACATAAGCATAATTATGAATGATCATGATTTTAAGATTTTAGCATAAAATATTTTTTTAACAAACTTATGTTAAAGTATGTTTATGTCATGATGGATTTTTTACGAAGTTATCAACTCATTTTAATTTATTTTTATGTTTTTAAACCACCCTAGGTCAAGATAATTATGACAATAGAGATGTAGGACGAGACTTAGTCTTGAGAGGCGTGACAATGGCCTAGATTATATATATAAAGTTTAAGTTATGATTTTTATGGCACACACTTTGAGAAATTTTAATAAATGCTTCTAAATACTTTCATTTATGGTTTCAGTATTTTAATAAAAAATTATTTTATTTATAGAATTTTTGTACCTGGCACTTCCTTTAGAATAAAAAAAAATATTTTTAAGTCAAGGTTCAGTAGTAGCACTCTGGCTCTCGAGACTTTTTAAAAGTGATTTTATTATTAATCATGGGGAGTGGGGTATTACAGTTGGTATCAGAGCCTAGGTTGAAGATTCCGTAGACTTTTCTAAAAAAGACTTTTTACAAGGATAGAGGAATTTTGAAAGCTAAAAGTGAAAAAAAAAATATATATATCTAGGCCATGCAAGGTCTCCTCAAGGCATGTCCTGCTCTGCAGTAAATATTTTTAAGTTTTACTATTTTATCATTTTAATGAAAATTATGAATGAAAAATGTTTAAATACATGCATGTGAAAGTGCACCAACTACTTGAGAGTTTTAGCGCATAAGGTAAGGAGTTTTCTAAATACTCAGTTAAGAACCTTTGGTTTTAAGATTGATGATGCATCTCATTCATGAGAACATAGCCATATATTTTGTAGAGCTTTATTTGAAAAAAAAAGGAATGAATTAAGCGGGTTTTGAAGTTATGACATAGATTTATGTATGGTGTATCATATTTCGTGATGATTGGTGGTACTCTTATGTTCTATAGGTAACACAATTCTATTGCCAAGTCCTAGGTTACAATTTATTGAGGTTATTATTTTAGATGGAGAGTTTTATTATTATTATTTCATGTAGAGAGTTTTATTTACATAGAGGTCATTAGTTACTATTGTATATGGAGTTAAGGTAAGTGTTGGGTGAACTTATCAATCCCATTGCTAAGATTGATATTTGTTTAGACTTGAATTGAATTTGGAGTATACGATGGTTAACACGTATTGTGGTTAGTATACGCCTAAAGGTTAACACGTATTGTGGAATTTTTTGAATAGTAGGTTTGACTAATTGAGGAGTAAAAGAAACAAAAAAATGTAGGTTGTTGGAGGTCTAGAAAATTTCAAGCATGGAATTTTTATAAGGAAAGGCGTTTGTAACAACCTGGCCCAATAATTCTAAGGCTGAGATATTAATAATTTTTATTGGGCCTAAATTATATTTAAAGTGCCATATTAGATAAGAATACAAGAGATAAATTATTGAGGTTGATTAGGAATTTTAATTAGATTCAATAACTAGGTTAAATCCCATTTATTATTTATTGAATGAGTTAGAATTTTTTTAGAATTTAAAATTTGGCTATTAGAAATTTATTTTAATTTAAAATCATCATTGGTTGAATTTCCCTGTGCAATCTCAGTCACTGCTAATCATATATTGAATGAACTACTAGATCATATTTTTAAATGTAATCTCTCTTCTTGAATGATCATGATAGAGTGTAACTCCAACTCGAACTTTTCGGCATTCTATTCCAACAAGGATACAACTCTACAAGTCATCCTCACGTTAAACTTTTTAACCTAGTACAACTCAAACTGGTCATCACCGTCTTCCAAATCTCTCTATTAATATCTTCCTTCTGCGTGTTATTTGGAAAAAGCTATAAACTTCATAGTCTGGCACTGTGATCAATTTTGTGTCGAAAATTTTAGGAAGCAACAGTACAAGATAAGTAACTTGATTATAAGTTAGGATTAGCATATGTCAGCTAATTACATATATTATTAGTAAAGCTTGTTCTTTTGGAGCTAGTGTTTACATACCATGCATGTCATGATATTTGCAAGCACGTCATTCATCATGTTTCATTCTGCATATTATAGTTATATATTTATGATGCATCTCATGCATTTCACATTGCATGGTACCAATGTGATTTATGAGTGGATGTGCAAGACACAAAACTAAGTGTGGTCCACCATAGTATGCTAGAATACTATTAGCAGCTCCCCTTGCGGCCCTAGGATGTCGGACTGGTGCACAATCTTGCACACATGGTTAAGTGTGTCGGTCAATAAGATAAGTATGATAAGTTAGATAATTCAAGATAACACATACATGACATAAGCAAATCTATGAATGATCATGATTTTAAGTTTTCAGCATCAATTTTTTTAAAAAAATATTATGTTAAATATGTTTACTTTAAGATGGGTTTCTTATTGAGTTATCATCTCATTTTAGTTTGTTTTTATATTTTTAAACCATCCCAGGTCAAGATAATCATAACGATAGAGCTGCAGGATGTGACTTAGTTCAAGGAGGTGTGACAGTGGCTTAGATCATGTACATAAAGTTTAAGTTATGATTTTTATGGCACATACTTTGAAATTTTAATAAATGCTTCCGCGTACTTTCATTTATGGTTTTAGTATTTAAACAAATAATTGTTTTATTTATAGAATCTTTGTACTTGGCACTTCCTTTAGAATAAAAGAAAATATTTTTAAGTCAAGATTCAGTAGTAGCACTTCAGCTCCTGAGAATTTTTAAAAGTGATTTTATTATTATCCTTGGGGAGTGGCGTGTTACACCTTTGGACCTATCAATAACTACATCCCAATTAACTTTGTAGGTCCCTTCTGGAGGCTTCTCCCAAGAACAAATCGCCTGTAGATTGTTTGGTCTAGGGGGAGTGAGACAACCTTGAGCATTTCTAAAAGCTTATAGTTCCTCCTTAGCCCTCTTTGCAACTATATTTGGATGGATGAATCCATTGTCATGAGTAACCGAGTTCCTCCTCATCCATATCATCTTAGTAGTCATAGCTGTTGTGGTATGTAAAGCACGCACACCCACGAACAACAATAGCGAGATAGACATTGAAAAAAATGCAAAAACATAGGTATCAAGCACATACAATCACACGACACAAGATTTACGTGGTTTTGGCAACTTGTCTACGTTCACGAAGCTACTAGAGATTTTTTTCAGAGGAGATTATAAACACACAATGAATTATAAGAGCTTCCTCTACTCATACAATTTCAACTCTCTCTCTAGGGCTTTTTTCTATCTCACTTGCTCTCAAACACCTCTTGCCTCTCCCTCGTTCACTCTGATCCTCCTTTGCTTCTTTAAAACATTACAATATATAGGCCCCGGCATGAGCGTGCCGCAAGGGAACACTAGGGTTCTACTTCACTTGAACTCACTATGGTCGAGACGACAGTTGAGCAAACAATTTGCTTGGCATAATTTGTGCTAGGAGGAGTTACAATCCTTAAAGAAGACTTGAGGGTTTGGGCAGTGACATTAATAGAATGAATGGAAATAAAAAAATATGCTTGATTCTATGTACAAAGTGCGACGGAGTGAAATCTAGAGTAGTATAAAGGGTAATCTCTTTAATTATATAAAATCGGAGTTCTAAATTACTTGGGTGGCATTCCTACCGCAAAAATCGGAATTACAATACATGTAACGCGTTTTAAATGACACTTTTTATTTGTAGTTGAGTGACACCGAAAAAATAGCTACTTGCCATGTTTATTTGTATTTGATATGGCACTGAAAAAGGTGCAAAAAAATAGGAAGAAAAAAAGAACAGACATGTTTTCTATATAAAATCTCAAACAAATAATTTTTTGTTTTTTAAATCACACCTTTTATTTGCACTTGAATGACACCTAGAAAAGGACAAAAAAATCTTAAAGAAAAATAGCCGCTTGCCATGTTTGAAATGGCATAGAAAATGGTGCAAGCAAATAACGAAAAAATAACTTACATGTTTTCTAAAAAACCATCATAACAGTTCAACAAGCCGTTTATTTTTATTTGTAGTTGAGATGGCATTGAAAAAAGGTAGCAACATCAGGAAAAATTGCAAAATGTCAAGCGTGCAAAATGAAATTGTGGAACCAAACATCAAGTGGTGCAAAAGGAAATATATAACAGCGGATTCCTAAAGACTTCTTGAGTGACTTACTGTTTAAAACACGTAGTCTTTATACTCACCCAATTCATTTTCAATCCTGTTTTGAGTTCACTCTCCAATAACGAGATTGTTCTTAATCGGTTTGTTAAAGTAAATCTCCATCACATCCGATGGTTCTCAGACGTTTGTACAAGGCGAATTCTTTTCAATAGGAAAGCAATTTCTTTCCATTTTTTTTTTTGGATCTATAAAACTGAAGTGAAAAATGTCTACTATTAGTGTATGTTTTATTTGGAGTAGATTCATAGTTTTATACGCTTCTTTAGACCCTTCAGACTATAGAGATGAGTATAATACTTTATCTATTGTTCTTATTTCTTAAAAGGATAAAAAATAAATAAATGAAAAAATGTTTAAAATGGTTTAAAACATAGTCAAATTTCAAAATACTGTTCAAAATGGTCGCAAATCTATAAAGAAAAATAATTTAAGAGCTTTTTAAAATTGCTCTCCACACGAAATGAAAAGATTGTTTAAAATGCGTTAAAACAAATTATTTTTTAACAGTTGTTAAGAAATCGAGAGCAGCTTGTATATGTGAAATGAAAAATGGTTTAAAACTTAATACATGATACAAAACACTAGTTAAATTTGTCGTCATGATTAGCAACAAATTGGCATAACAATACATGTATCGATACATGTTAAACTTAAGCGGACAAATTATCTGATTGACATGTTTATTTGCATCAACATAGAGATGGCACCAAAAAATTAGGGGCAACTCTAAAAAAAAAAATAGAGCAAAATCGGTGCAAAAGGAAATCAAATAACCAAAAGGCAAGTAAAAAACTGGTTACTTGGCATTCCTTTTGCAAAAATTGGCATAACAAACCATTTATTTACACTTGAGATGGAACCAAAAAGCGGTAATAAAATCAAGAATAAATAACAAATCAGAACATGTTGGTAACCACCAAACCATTTACCAATCTCACTACTTTTTGTTTCCAAGAAAAGCAAATGATTGTTGGATGAGGATGAGAAGTTTACTAGTATATTGGTAGAGGTTGGTTTCCAGTCTTATCAACATCAATGAGTTTGTTAGTGTGTAACTGCCGAGGGCTTGGGAACTCAGACAGTCAGATTGCTTAGTCTTTTGACTAAGGAAAAGTGCCCCAATATGGTGTTCCTGGTGGAAACCGAATGCACTAAGACTCATTTGGAAGAATTGAGGAGGATATTAAGGTTTGATAGTTGTCTTGGTATTGAAAGTGTGGGCTGTAGTGGTGGACTTGCTCTAATGTGGAAATCTGATTGGAATGTCAATATTTGCAACTATACTAGATGGCATATAAGTGCAAGAGTTCAGTAGATTGAAAATGAACCCACATGGATGTTCACAGGGTTCTATGAGCATCCAGACACTTCTAAGAGGGAAGATAGTTGGAAGCTATTGAACATCTCAGACCCTCACCACCTATCCCTTGGATTTGCACCGGGGATTTCAATGAGATAACTTGCCAGAGTGAGAAGTTTAGGGTAGCATACAGACCTTATAAACGGGTGGAGTCTTTCAGACAAGTAATTGCATTTTGCTCACTCTATGATCTATATACCTCAGGCTAGAAATTTACATGGTCTAACAATCGGCATGGTAGGGACTTTACTAAAGAGAGAATTGATAGAGCCATGGCAAACCAAGAATGGAAGGAAATGTTCCCAGGTGCAATATGTAATGTCCTGCCTGGAGTTAAGTCTGATCACTCTCCTCTCCATATAAGTATGCTCATGGGTTTTATAAGAAGAAGGAGGACACATGTTATTTTCAGGTCTGAAGCAGCTTGGGTTTTATGGGAGGATTGTCCTAAGATAGTAGAAACAACTTGGAGCAATAGAACGGTAGGAGATGATAGGGCTTCTATGATAAGAAACAAACGAGCAAATTGTTAGGTAGCTCTTCTGAAGTGAAAGTCTAGAAGGAACAAACAAGACTCACAAGTAATCAGAAGGGGCCTGACTAACATTGGAGAACTTCAAGAGCATGGAAATGGAGATCATCTCAAGAAATTTTAGAAGCTACTACAAGAGGTGGAACAATCACTAGTTGAAGAGGAAACAAGTTGTAAGCAACGAGCCAAGCAACACTGGCTGCAGCATGGTGAAAAAAAAAATCCATATGCAAACTAGCTAGAGGAGAAAAACAAATGCCATCAAAAGCATCATGGATCAAAATGGAGTCTTGATGACTGAGCATGATCAAATTGGTGATGTCTTCACAGGTTTTTTCTCTAATCTTTTTACCACTTCTAATCCTATTGAAACTGAGAGATGTCTACATGGCCTGCTTCCCAAGCTCACTAATGAAATAAATCTAAGACTAATGATGCAGTTCACTGAAGAGGAAGTCAGAGAAGTAGTTTTTAAAATGAATTCACTGGGCTCCGTAGGCCTTGATGGATTCCTAGCTTAGTTCTACCAAAATCACTAGGATGTAGTTGGGAAGGATATTTGTAAATTCACTCTCCATATGCTCAACCAGGGTGGGTGCCTGAAAGGTGTCAATGACACTTTCATCACCCTCATTCCCAAAATCAAGGATCCTAAGATACTGGCTGACTATAGGTTCATTAGCTTGTGCAATATGATCTATAAGATTGTTTTTACAACTTTGGCAGATAGGCTTAAATCTGTTCTACCTAAGATCATCTCCTTGAATCAAAGTGATTTCGTTCCATGAAGGTTTATCTCTGACAACATTGTTGTGGCTTATGAGACTTTTCATACAATTATTTCTCAGATGAAAGGGAAAACAAGCTATATGGCACTCAAACTTGACATGAGTAAAACTTATGATCGAGTGGAATGAAGTTTTCTGGAAGCTGTGATGATCAGGATGAGATTTAATCAAAGATGGATCTCTCTCATTATGTCTTGCATCACATCAGTGTTATATTCAATATTAATCAATGGAGAGCCTAAAAAAGTATTCAGGGGACTCAGATAGGGAGATCCATTCTCTCCCTACCTGTTTATTATTTGTGTAGAAGCTTTGTCTTCTTTATTATATAAAGCTGAAGCCTGTGGTAGTATTACCAATGTTCCTATTGGCAAGGGCCTTATTAGCATCAACCACTTGCTTTTTGCAGATGACAACGTCCTCTTTTGTAAGACTAACTTTGAAGAATGATGTAAAGTGTTTCAAATCTTAGAGCTTTATGAACACTCTTCTGGACAAGTACTAAACAAAGAGAAGACCTCAATCTTTTTTAGCAGGAATTCACCTAATGCTACATAGAGGACTATTTTAAGGATTGTTGGGGTGGAATCTACTGGATTTTTTGCGAAGTACGTTGGGCTACCTGTAGTAGTGGGAAGATCAAAATCAGCTACTTTCCATTCCCTTATTGACAGAGCTTGGGCTAGAAGTTCAAATTGGAAAACAAAGTCCATTTCAACTGCTGGCAAATAGGTGCTCTTGAAGGCTATTCTTCAAGCAATTCCTACATACACTATGGGCATATTTCTTCCTTCTCTCTCAATTATCCAAAAGCTTAATAAGCTTCTGAAAAGATTTTGGTGGGGTTATAATGAAGATCGTTTGAAGATTCAATGGTTAAATGGAACCAGATAAGCCATTCTAAGGATAAAGGTGGTTTGGGTTTTAAAGGCTTCAGGAGTTTCAATATTGTAATGCTTTCCAAACAAAGTTGGAGGATGATTCAAAATCCCAACTCTCTCCTTGCATAGATCTTCAAGCAAAAATATTTTACAAATGTGGATATGTTGAAAGCTAAACTGGGTATGGACCTTTTTATGCTTGGAGGAGTATTTTTACTGGTATGAAGCTGCTAAAGAAAGGTCTGTTCTGGAGAATTGGCAACGGTCAAAGAGTGAATATTTTGGAAAATAGGTAGATACCAAGACCACACTCCTATAGAGTTTTAACACCTAGAGTTGATCCTGAGAGTGGTGAACTGGTAGCTAATTTAATAGACACTGAGCTAACAAGATGGAAGGAAGATTCATTACAACGTTTATTTTCTCCTCATGAAGTGGATTTGATCAAGTCTATTCCAATTAGCCTTGGGGACAGGGAAGACAAGCTTGTGTAGATACATAATAATAATGAGATTTTCTTTGTCAAAAGTGCCTATCACCTCCATAGGGAAATTGAGACTAGCAATGAAGGTGAAGCATCAAATGGGAGGTTGAGTCCAGGAGTTTGGAAAGCTATTTGGAAAATGAAGGTACCTAATGCTGTGAAAATATTCACTTAGAGGGCATCTAGTGAAGCACTTCTCACTCTATCTAATCTAATGAAGAGGGAAATGGTGGAGGATAATGTGTGTCCTATTTGTGGCTAGGATCTAGAAACTTCAGGCATGTTCTATGGAAGTGTGGAGCTGCTAGAGATGCTTGGAGCAGCCAAAGTTGCAGAAAAATTCAAAAAAAGGTGTGCCAGAGTGAGTATTTTCTAGATGTTTGGAACCATATGGTTAAAAACTTGGAGTAGGATGAGCTTAAGAAGGCTGCTATAACCACTTAACTAATATGGGCGAGAAGAAATGAATTCACACATGGAAAATGTTTCAAGCATCCTACTATTTTTCTCAAGAAAGCAAGTGATGGGTTGTTGATGTTTAAAAGCTCTAATAACTTGACCTAAAAGGGGCCAACTAGTCTGGTTCAATTACCATCTAGATTGTGGAAACCAATAGATTGAGTTTACAAGCTAAACTGGGATGTAGCTAATAAAAATGTAGATGCCAGAATTGGCATTGGTGTGATTGCTAGGGACTTTAAGGGCAGGTTCTTGGCACCCTTAGAGCTCCTAGAAATCTGAGTGAAAATTCCTTTACTGTAGAAGCATATGCATTGTTGGTAGCAACTTTTTTTTTGTAAAGAAATGGGGTTTAAACGAATCATATTAGAGGGGGATGTGTTGTAGGTGGTGAATATGCGGGATAAAGCTAATATAGATTGGAGCTTAAGGGGCTTATTGATTGAGGATGCAAGGAGAAGCCTAAATTCCTCTACTAATTGGTCAGTGACCCATACTAACAGACTTGCAAATATGGCTGCTCATTATCTGGCTATAGATGCTCTTAATCTAGATGAAGACTTGTATGATTTGGATCGAAGATTTTTCTCAATGTATTCAGTGATCCACTGTTGTCAGTGAGATGTTGTAAGTTTTTAGATTGCAATAAAGATCATTTCATTTAAAAAAAAAAAATGCAGTTGAGATGGCACCGAAAAATGATAACAAAATCAGAAAAAGTGCAAAATTTATTGACATCAACTCATATACAAAAGAAGATAATCATAAATCTAAGAATCCATCCAAGAGGAGAAAAATCTAGAAAAGAAAATGTGTAGATTGATTAAATATTTTCAAATATAATTTTTATATATGTAAATTAAATTGAACAATTATATGTATGTTACATTTTCAATATTGTTAATTGACTATGAAATATATATTGGTAAATTGGACTCTTTTTTATACGCACGTTTCATTATATATATATATATATATATATATCTTACATGCATTTTTTTATCCATTTTTAATGTATTTATATATCGATCAATTATTATGACTCCTTAATTTTGAATAATTGTGGTAGTGATTATGTATAGTATATATCTAATTAATATAGATCTATAAATCCAGTATATATAAATAATGGTTGCGTATTGTGCGGGTTATAGGGTCGTGGTTTATAATTTATCATTTTACTGCAAATTAATATGATTCTCGCTGAATCCGAATCTAATTTGTTAGTGACCAATACATGTTTGTCTGAATCAAATTTAAATTCGCGTTAACAATTAAAACGGACCAAATAATTAACATTAAAAAGTAACTTTTCTGTTCCTTTAATCCTACACGTGTTGGTGTTTTACTTGTAGAACAAGGAACATATTTCCAAAGTTTCTTTTTTGATGGAAATAGTCCCATTTCATTAATGATCCGAAGTTATAACTGTTGACTGATCAGTACATGAAAAATCCAAACACTTTAAGCCAATCTACGCAGCAACTTTGGGGCTTCCCCACACACAAATTGCTTTGTGGCGGATATTGTCTTAACTTCTAAAACCTTCTCAGAACAGAGAAAGCTTTCTATAAACCAGAACTTGCAGGCCCTCAATCATCCCAAGAAGGATGAGAATAGGATGCAGTTATGGACATTAAATCTAACAGCCTATTTCTACTAAACTAAAAACTAAACTAAAGTTGACAAAATTACAACTAAACACATTTACAACAAAAAGACCACAAGCACTGGTGAGACCCCGGACTACACGCCCACCGCAAGCATCAGCATCTCGAGCCTAGACTGAACGAGTACCCAGCTAAAACACGGACCACAACAACCCGGCCGTGCTATCACCGGACGTAAACATCGCTCACCACTCTCGAACAGCTCTTGCCTCGGATTACGTTCAATTCAAAAGCTCCGCACCTCACTCGGATCAACAAAGCAACAACAAACTAAAGAAAACTAACCAAAAAACCAACAACGGGAAAGAAAATAACACAAACTATAAAGCCAAAAACAAAACACGGATGAATAGTAGATAAGAGTTATCAGTGTTGGATACTATTCACACTGGGAGGAAAACCGTCAATCAAACATTGAAGTCCCGGATTCAGAGGTTCCATCGAAGCCGAGTGTGACATCGGTAAAGGTCTCCTCGGTGGTGTGTGATGGCCACGCGCAGACTAGATCCGAAGCGGGGCTACGCGCCACTCCGATTGAAGCCGGATTTGGTAGACTTGAATATCGGCGGCTGGGCGTCATGCCGGTGGGGCGCGTGTAGACGGTCGACGGCCGAAACGATTCAAACGGAGATCCTCCCTTATTTGGCTTTCAAAAAACAAAAAACAAAAAAACAACTCACAAAACATACCACAAAATAAACTAGACAGAGGGGAGGGGGAGGAGCCGAAGCTCCCTCCCCCTCACGTTAGATCTGGATTATCGAAGGCTTTAACAAGACGGGAATGGGTTTTACGAGAGAGGAGAGAACCAGTTTGAAGTTAATTGATTTTAGTTGATTGATTTATTTCCAAAGTTTCTACACTTATATACTTGTGCTTTAACATATATATATATATATATATATATGTATATATATATAAAGATATTTGAAATATGTATAGGTAAAGAAGAGAGGATGAGATCATATTGGAGAAAATGCCGCTGTTGAGTTCTAAAAATTTCGAAGGTCGGCACGTTCATGGACCAAGTTCCCCCTTCCAAATGTTGGTTGATGTTGCTCAGGTTGCTGCATGCATGCTGAGACACATGAAAAAGTAATTGCTATCACGAAACAAATTAAGAGTTCTTCGGAGGAAAAAGCTCCTGAAGAAGCCACCGATTGGTCTTGTGGTAGTGGCTGGTCCTCCTAGTGGAGTGCGGCCATCTGACAATAATATTGCCCCTATGCTTATGGTTTCCGCCATACAATCCCATGCAACTTTGAGCCGAAGGAGGCAACGAAGTTACGAGAGAAGTGAGCTGCAGGGAGATGCCAATTCTAAGAACAATAAGCAAAAGATCCGTTTCCAAACCAAGGAAGGAAAATCATCGAAGAAGAAGAGTCCAAGGAAGAATATTGTGACCAACGTTCCAAACGTGCTGTCGGAGTTGCTTGAAGATTTAAAGAATCGTATCAAAACCATGGGTGGAACCGGAGTGGTTATGGTGATCATACAAAAAGCACTCACCAAAACTGACGTAAAACAAGGCCAGGCCAAACTCGGTTGTCTATTCCTTTTGGACAGATTAATATGGATTTCTTAAGAGAGGGAGAGAGAATATCTTCACCAGCAAAATGAAATAGAGGTTCCATTCATTGAAACTTCTGATATGTTCAGTAAGATCATTCTGAGGCAATGGGACATGCGCAAAACCTCGGGGCGAACGAACTCAATGTATGTGTTGAGGAGGCGTTGGTTGACGAGGATGTAGTACTGCAGATTTGGTTTTTTTTCAAGTTGGCAACGAAGAACAACTCTGCTTGGCTCTTGTTGCGGTTAGTAGAAAGAAAAAGCATGGGAGCCCAGAAAATGGTGTACTAGAGAGTAGCAGTGGAGGAAAAGATATTCAAGGGTCTAGCGGCCGCAGCAATAAGTTGTCTGATGTAGAGGAAACAATTAGCAAGAAACAGGGAGAACCAGAACGCTTGCGCGACAAAGGCAGTTTCGTTATACGCTTCAAGCTGCACAAACCATTCAAATTGATGATGCATATGCATATTATATTAATTAATTTGTGGAATAAATTACTCATCATGATCAGTCTTAAATTAGCCCACGATCGAAGATTATTACAACTTTTCTTCTAGTTTCTCGTTTTTGTTTTGGTTTTCCAAGTCAACTGGTCTTGTTTGTTTTTAGAGATAAAATTAGATGAGTTGAGATTGAAGCTAAAAGATTAAATAAAATATTGTTAAAATATAGTTTTTAATATTATTTTTATTTTGAGATTTGAAAAAGTTGAATTGTTTATTTTATTTTGCATTAAAATTTGAAAAAGTTGTAATAATTAGATGGGATAAGATGAAATGGATTTGAAAAAGTTAAATTATTTATTTTATTTTGTATTGAAATTTGGAAAAGTGTAATGATGAAATTGAGATGAAATGAGATATTTTCTGAAAACAAATGGGTCAAACTATTTTTTGGATTCTGCACTATTTTTTTTTTTTTTATATAAGAAATAGACTTCATTTCATTTCATAAAAGAAGTTCCATCTTTAACTCAAATTACAAGTCAAATTAATATCTGTTGTAAGCATTACCATACACAAAATCTTTGCGACGGGCATTGTCTAAACTTCATGAAAACTGTCAAAGAGAAAGTATCATTTTCTGTATTAAAATAGAGGAAAAAACACCCCGCATCAAAACTCCATCCTCCAAAGGAGGATAAGTGAACAACACACCCATCCTCCTAACACGGAGGAAAGAGGAACCAAACACCACTATGGATAAAAGTCCAATAGCCTATTTCACTTTTTTTTCCTACGAATAAAAAACCCAACAAACAAACATATATATGTGTAAACATACGAGTGCACTTGGTACATTTTAGTGGAGATCAATTAGATAATATATGTATGTTGAGTTCTATACTATTAATTTGTTTATTAGAATTTATTTTGGAATTATATGATGTTAATTGTACGTAGAACTACGATGCATAGTCGTGAAATCTTGGAGTATCGTTTGGTGAGGCATGTACACAGGTCGAGGCATCACGCACATCTACTCACGAGGAGATGGCGGACATACTGCATGCTGAGATCGGGAGACACACATCAACAGTAATCGATGCAGTGCATAATGCTATGTCTGAGTTGCGTTCAGAGATTACAACTAGCATCTCTAAGTTACATACAGAGATTAATGCTAACACTTTGAGTTACGTACAGAGATGCATGCCATTAATGCAACTTAGGTCACGCTAGTACTTGACTGACATTGGTAGAGAGACGATTAGCTGTAGTTGAGTATGTGTGCAGAGAGCTCGAGTCATAGTAATTTCTATCTTTTATTTATATTATTTTGTTTTTGTTATGGACAATATTTGGTGTTTTGATAATTTGCAATAGTTATGAATTAAATCTTTTTTATCTTTCTGGATTAATTATTTATTTATATTATGTGGTGTATGGATGATAATATTTATTTAACATAAAAGAAATCATTAAAATATCTTAAAATTAATTACATAAAATTAATTTATGAATTAGTAAATATTTTAATTTATAGTAAATCATAATATATACACATTTTTTATATTTTGAACAAGATTCTCACCGTTCGGACATTTATGCTCCATTAGAACAGGTTTAAAAAAATTTTCGCTAATTTTAATTTAATTTCCCACCAAATTATACGTTCGAATGCACAAATGTGGTGTTCGAATATGTTCAGACTAAATATGTGCCGTTCGAACGGTTTTAAACTTTCCCCAGCAAAATAAATTACTTTACCTCCAAGATTTGTCTGTTCTAACAAATCTTTTTTACCTTTTGAACAGTTGTAACTTTTTAAGACGATCTAATTCGTGATAGAAGATCCAGTTCGAACGGATATTTTGCCGTTCGAATGGGTTTATAAAGTCATCAATGTTAAATTTCGTCTCTGATAATTACTTTTAGAGGCAAAATTCAATTTGTCCCTAAAACTAAAATTTGTTGTAGTGAACCCTTTTGTACCATGGAGCTTTTAGTTGCAAGCCAAATTAATGTTGATCATGTGATATATGGCTTTGTAATTACTATTGGGATTAATGTCCTAATAATCTAATTAGAGATATATCTGCATATATAATGATGTTTTATTTTATAGTACTGTTGTTTTGAAAATTATATGAAAAATGTGCATTCCCATTAATTTAGTTTATAATTTATATTATACAGAAGATATAAATGGTTAGAAACGGCATACAGCATCAATAACAGTTTGACACATTGCATTTGACAGGTCAGCCATGCATGTCTGCGCCACGAACATAAAACATTAAAGAAATGTAAAATGGAATAAAAAATCACATAAAAGGCAAAAAAATTAAAAAAGAAGAATTAAAAAATAAAAAAAAATTAAAAAACTTATACAATAAAAGAAAATTTATAAAAATAGTAAACTGGAAAACTTAGTAGTTATAAAATAAGATTTTTGATTAATTAAAAAAGGCAATACATTTTGTAAAATTAAAAATACCAAAATGAAGTTATATACACAGATCAGTACCGTCTTAATGATACTTGAATCAATATATTCTTGGATTATTGCTAGAGAGTTTATCAGTGCTGTACATGTTAGAGTTTTATAATTGGATCGTCAGACGAGATTGAAATTTCCTTAATTAAAAAAAATTACAGTATCGGTCAAAATGATTGGGGGCACCATGCATTAATCTCGGTCTCCCTATCATTTTCCTTATATTAATTAATATAATTTGACATGTTTTAAGCTGCATGCATGGGATGCCCACACAAGAAACTGCATTTATTATCACATATTTTACATGACCTTATTAATTTCAAGCTCATGTACGTAGTAGACTAGATCAGAAATGTTTATACCTTTCTTGCTTTATGATCTTTCAAGCAGGAATATTAATTAATATTATGCAAGCTGTAGTAGAACTCGGTTTCGGTATTCCCCAAGAGCCCATAAGGGAAAAAAGTCTCTATATGCTGCGTAGTTTAGTCCACAATACCTAAAAGACATCCCTGTAATTTCCTGCACGTCCATTACAAAACATAATGAAATAAAAAAAGGAACACAGAGTTAAAAACAGTTAATTAAATTAAGCTGAATAAATTTTAAATATATAAACATGAAATAAATATTAATACCTGTTGAGGGAAATCACCATCTTCAGTTTGCGAATTGATCAATACCCTTACTCCACGATGAATTGGTGTTGGATCTATCTCAGCCTAAATTTGAATAATTAAAAAATATATATTCACAATCTACACAAATGAGGAGTCGTGTAAATACTTGTTTTTTCAAGGGAAGAAGTCTGCTCTAAATAAAATGTGAAATCATCACTTATCCCAAAAATTTAAACTGATAGAAAGATGTAAATTTAATTTTTTGTATTACGTTTTTAAATGATCATATACTTCAGACTTTGCTGACATTAATTTATTTAAAAGAAAGAAAAAACGATCTGACCTTTTTGTGCTGAAAATCTGATATACTCTCAACAAAGATTTTTACTTTTTTCTGTAAATCTGATCATCGAGGTGAAAATGATATTAGACTTAGTTATAATAACCTGTCCTGCGTCAATGAGTGTTAACGCAGCCCATGCAGTTTGGACAACATGTTCTCGATTGCCTTCTAAATTCGTCCACACCTGTTTCAGATTAAATATACTTCTTTTTACTCTTGTCCTCTTGATTTGAAACAAGTTGTTTATATACACAAACACGTACCTTCTTGTTGCATGATAGGTAACTCTCTCCCCATCCACCATTTGGTAATTGCTTTGATATCAAAAAATCACAAGCTTTTTGTAATGCTGCACAATTTTTGTAGTTTCTTCCACAAGCAACCAATCCTGCTACACCAAACAATGTACCATAGGTGTAGCAAATCCCCCAATTTCCATACTTGTACGTTAATCACTATAAGAAAACTACTTATTTGCAGTCAGTTAATTCCAGCGAAATGACTATTTACAACTAAAATGAGTCTATTTTAGTCATAAATAGTATTTTCATCGTAAACAAATGGCCACAAATACCCATTTTTCTTGTAGCATGTTTACTTGCTTAAAGAGCCAGTACTTCATATATATCTCATCGAGTAGTTCCTTTTTTTTTAGCATATATATATATAGAAATATAATTTGTGAAAAATGTATGATTAATTACCATGATTCATCAGGTTCTTGTATGTCTAGAATGTATTGAGCCGACTTGGAAATGCTACTGTCTATCTCTGTCCTTCGGTGCTTGGGATGGAGTTTCCTGAAGAGTGCAAGAGCTTGAAGTGCTGACGAAGTGCACTCTACATACCTATAAATGCGACAATATTTCTATTGTTAACTAGCTAGGAAGAAAATATGACTAATTCTGTGGAAATTGCAGTTGGATGAAGTTATCTCATGCAACTTACTCTCCCTCAAAGAGAGGATCCTCAAAGACCTCTGTGGGGTTGAATTTCTGCAAAACATATAATCAAAATTTATGTTTGTAAGTGCAGATTTAGCACAATGATTTCTTATCCTATTTTATTTATGAAAACATGACTTCTGACGTTTTATCAAAAGGCTTACCTGCATCCATGGGGATGCTCTACGAGGCTCCCATGCTGGGTAACCACCATTTTCACTCCGTAGTGGCAATTGAAAGAAAGTTTATTACTCATCAAGTGAGACCTTTTAAGGATCATGAAAATGAGTAAAACAAATACATAATACGTGAGGTGAGGTGAGGTTTTACTTGTAGAGAAATAATGACATTCACGGCATCATAAAACCGCTGATTCTCCATTTTTTCCCCAACAAGGTCATTGGACATTTGTGATAACAAGAGTGAAGCCTTCATGCAGTTGATCAGAATAATTGTTTCATTTTTGTAGGAATGTATTTCGATAGCAATGAGGGATTACCTTCAACCCTTCTGCTGTGACATCAGAGACTTGCCATCCATAGTTCGGCATTGACAATGTCCATAATCCTTTAGTGATGTGCCTGTGCATAGCTTTGAAGTCTCCAGAAGGGTCATCTCGGACTTGGAAAAGAAAACCATGATTAAGTTAAGAAGATTATATTCCATAAAACCAAGCTAGGGATGCTTGGGGAATATAAAATTTAGGCATATATATCGATTATATTGTTTTAACCTATAATTTTTTTTCTTGTACAGTTTTACAGTGCAATTGCATAGATAAGTAATAGGTTTTAGGTTTGAAATTTTTTTGTGACCCTAAGATTTTGTATATTATGATATTCATATGTTATAAGAGAGTGCTATCAATAAAATTACATATCGTCTGCTTCTTGACAAAAAAAAAAAAAAAAGTTTGAAAAATACCGATTTGACCTGTGCAGCCTTTATAAAATCGTGCGCTTTACGCACAGTTTGGCCGTACTCCTCATTTGGATTACAAGCCAAAATAGCTTGAATGGCAAAGACAGCAACCCACATTTGACTGCCCAATCCCTGTGTCACCCAAGTCAGGCATCATTGCTTACATTTCGAGTAGAAGATAAAATCTTCAAAAGGTAATGCATAATACACTTTTAGAGGACGCAAGCGATGCGTATTATTTTTTAAAAAAAGTGGAGTCATTTTTTCACTTAGATTACAGATTTATCCAAGTTTTAAAGAAAGTGTGCGAGGCTTGCGCACCGTAGAATTGCAAATATCATTTCTCATCTTTAAATGAATCAAAAGTACTTTGGGTTCTTTAGGCTTGAGGATTGAGCAATGCTTTAAGTACATTGTGATCATAATACCTGAATTTTTAAGCCATCCTCTGCAACCCAATAGTAGTCTAGAAGTCTGGCTAAATGAAGCTTGTGTGCCTCCGAATTTGGATTTTCAACCCAACGGGCCATCAAACACATAACCTTTTCAAAAGAAAGAATTTAATTAACTTTACAAAATTTATATAGTTCTCTAATAACACATGCATAGAATATTTTAGTCTAGAAAATGTCTTTTCATATGGATTGAATTGAAGTGTACGTAGATTATTATTTACCTTTTCAATCGATCCAATGCATAGATATCTGCTGACCTCGTCCTCATAACGAACATGACCAATGGCTGCTTTTAGTGCCTTCTCTCTCAACAGTGAAAAGGGCCCACGCTTCAGAAGAGGTTCAGTTAAATGGTGAAGAAAACCCCATGCCAAATCTTGTATCAGAGGATCATGTGGATGGTACAGATCTTCCTATATTAATTATCAATAGCACTTTGAATGAGTTTTTTCAGTTGTTCATACAATTAAAAGATATATAATTTTATTGATAGATAACCTCAGTTAAGAAGAAAGAAAATCTTCATGTTACAAATGAAACAAAGACTTTTGAAAGACTTCAATTATTTTATTTAAATAATTGACAACCCATTAAAACTGATACGAACTTGACTTAAATAATTGGGGACCGATTAAAACTCATACCGACTTGACTTAAATAATTGGGGACCGATTAAAACTCATACCAACTTGACTTAACTAATTGATAACCCATTAAAGCTGATATCAACTTGGCTTAAATAATTGGAAATCCATTAAAGCTGATATAAACTTGACTTAAATAATTGAGGACCCATTAAAACTGATACCAAATTGACTTCAATAATTGGGTACCGATTAAAACTCATACCGACTTGACTTTAAATAATTGTAGACGAATTAAAACTCATATCAACTTGACTTAAATAATTGAGAACCAATTGAAAATCATACCAACTTGACTTAAATAACTAAGGACCTATTAAAACTAATACCAACTTCACTTAAGTAAGTGGGGACCGATTAAAACTCATATAAACTTAAGTAATTGAGGACCCATTAAAACTAATATCAACTTGACTATATAACTGATGAGCCATTAAAACTGATACCAACATTTCTTAGCTAACTGGCGACCCATTAAAATTGATATCGACTTAACTTAAATAATTGGGAACCCATGATAAAAATGGAACAGCCTAGAATGGGTTTCTCACATTTAATTAAATTTTAGTGCTATTTCAGGAACATAATTGTAATTTGTTATTACTCTTTAAACATTAGACTATTTATCAATTATGTAAGGTTAGCTTCCTATCACACGCGAATTTTAGAAGAAAGGTTTCAAACTCATTCCACTAAGTGTACTAATCACCAAATCTCTTGAGAGTCCTTTTGTGCAGTCATAATGAACAAGTTCAGTTAAGGTACCTAAGAACTCTACCAATTGGTATCCAATACTCAGTACTAGGATTATACATATATCTAGGCAGTTTGCATACCACAAAGAAAATATTTGACCTTGTGCAATGCATTGCATACATTAAACTACCAATTGCACTAGCATATTCTAATCAGGCAATTAGTCTGCCAACATTCTCAATTAAGATCTTTAATTTTGAACTTTGAAGTCATAGTACTTCTTAATTTCATTTATATACATTCCATATTTGTTCCAAATATAACCAAATCATCCACATAATGACAAATTACAATACCATAACAATCAGTAAATTTAGAATAAATACATTTATCAACATTATTTTGTCTAAATTCATGAAATTAAATTACCAAAACAAATTTCTCTTGCCATTGTTTTGGTACTTGCTTTAATCCATACAAAAACTTGATTAATTTGTAAACTTTTTTTCCTTGTCTAGTCATAACAAACCCTTCTGATTGTTCCATATACACCTCTTCATCTAGTTCACCATTCAAGAAAGCAATTTTAACATCTATTTGATGTACAAATAAGTTATATATCGAAACTAGTGCCATAAACACTCTAATGGATGCTAGCCACTCATGCATACGTGTCAAAATAGGTTATACCCTTTTTTTTAAAAAAAATTATGGCTACTAGTCTCGCCTTAAAAGTTTGAAGAGGCTCATCTGTATTGTACTTTATCCTAAAAACTCATTTACAACCAATAGGTTTTGATCCAAGAAGTAAATCACTTAAAACCTAAGTATTGTCTGATAATATTGAGTCCATTTCAGTATGCTTGTCTCTTTCGAAAATGCAACATCTTGGGTAGTCATAGCTTCTTTAAATACTTGTGGATCTTATTCTATATTTAATGAAATTGGTATATTGTTTAAAACAACATCTCTGTTTTCTTCCAAAAGGAAAACAATATCTTTAGAGAAAACAAAATCCAAATCCAACTTTTTTTTTCTAATTCTTCGACTTCTTCTTGGTTCAATCAAAGTGTCGAGAATTACACAACATTTTTTCAAACTTAAGTCAATTTTTTGTGTTTGAGTATGATTTGACACCGTTTTAAAATCATTATAGAATTTTTCTTCAAGAAATTCTATATCCTTTTATTCTACTATAACATTAAAATTCAAATCCAAAAGTTTATATGATTTTGAATTCTATTCACTACCTACAAAAACATTATTTTTTGTCCTTGGACGTAACTTTGTTCTTTTTGGGTTTGGAACTCTATAAAAGGCTAAACAGTCACATACCTTTAGGCATTCCAGATTTAGGTTTTTTGCATTCCAGATTTAGTTTTTTTTTCCTTTCCACAATCATGTGTGAAACTTTGAATTTCATAGAAGGTAATCTATTATATGAATGACATGAGCAAAGTCACTCCCTACAAACTAAAACACAATTTTGCATTCAAAGTCATAGCATTTAACATATCAAGTAGTGTCCTATTTTTTCTTTATGCAAAACCATTTTGATGTATAGTGTCATTCTCTTTGCATTGTAAATAAAATCCAATAGGAAAATATTCACCATGTCTGTCACTACAAAGTATCTTAATTTTCCTTTCCTTTCGATTTTCAATGACAAACTTATAGTATTTGAACATATTGAAGGCTCATATTTACTTTTCATTAAATCTATATATGCATATCCTAAGAAGTTATCAATAAACATAATAAGTTTGTTATTTCCCCCTCTAGTTAAAATACTATTAAGTTCACAAATATCATAATGCACAAGTTGTAATAATTGTGTATTTCTATATGTTTTGGGAAAAAGGTTTCTTTGTCATTTTCGCTTGAATGCAAATTTCATATTTTGCACCAAGTTGATGATTACATGGCATTAAACTATGTTTAGACATAAACTTTAAACATTTAAAATTCAAATGTGCAAAATGATTGTGCCACAAAGTAGAAGACTTGGCCATATAAGCAAAATCAAAACTTATTTTTATTAAAACTTAGTTTAAACATTCTATCACAAAAGTACCATTTTCCAACAAACACTCACTCTTCAGAAAGAATTACACTATCATACTTGATTACGGTCTTGACACCTTTCTTACAGAGCAAACTTGTAAATACAAGATTTTTCTTTATTTCTAGGACATGAAGAACATTGACAGAAATAATTCTCTTCCAATAAGTGAATTGATGTTCCACAATTCTTTTTCCCCCAACTTTTGCAAAGTTATGATTTTGTATTAGTACTACATGTCTATCTGCTACAGTACCACCAATTAGAAGATAGCTTGGTTGTTGAAACCGATACCAACTTGACTTAACTAATTGGGACCCATTAAAACTAATACTAACTTGACTTACATAATTGGGGACCCATCAAAACTAATACCAACTTGACTTAAATAATTAGGGACTCATTAGAAATAATTGAGGGACTTTGATTTTTTTCAAATTAATGTTAATTGAGACTTCCGTAATTCTATTTATATCGCGTAGGGGAAAAAAAAGCGGCGATTCAATTCACCTAAATGTACGTACGATCACCGTGTAAAGCTTAATGAGCAAAGGGTGTTAAACAGACTAGACTTAATAAAGTTGCAACCAGATGTAAGAAAGCATCTCTCCCGATTTTTATTTTTTATTTTTATTGCCCGTTGAATATGGAGCTAGCTAGCTAACTTTCAATTTAATCATGAGAAGTGCTATAATCATAAAAGAAGTTTTACAAAAGTATACTTACAAACGAATTTTATATGTTACGTTAGATCTACTTTATAATAAATATTACTTTATAATATAATATATCATATCAAATCACATTAACTCGTGAGTTTGTTTTTATGAAATCTCTATTTATTTGAAACATTTCTCTTAAGTATTTGCCATTCTCCATCTTCTGTACGTACTCGTTCACCATAACCTAACTACCTAATTTGAAACATGCAAGTTTCGAGAAGTTGAAACTTTTTCGGAGAATATGGTACTATAAATATGAATTATAAATATAGATAGCATTTTTATTAATCATATTAATTAATTGCCAACTCAGAATTGAATGTAGTTTTTTTCTTTTCTTTTCTTTTTTCAATTTTGAATTTATTTTATATTATGAAAATATTATTTTTAATATAATTTATATTTAAAAATTTTGAATTGTATTTTTGTATTTTGTTTTAATAATATTTAAAAAGAAAATGGAATGGAATGGATTGAGAAGTGTATCCAAACGAGGCTTTAAGCTGTCAAATGGTGGATGGTCATGAAACTCCTAAACACGACCATATATAGAGGAAAAAAAATAAAGAAAATAAAAAAGGAAGGAAAAGAACAAATTGGACAAGATCGATTGGCTAGTTAGCTATGAATTGGACATGCATGCAGCTAGCTAGCTATGAATGAAATGGGTTTGTTTAAATTAGATTTTTCCAACATTTGGTATCGGATTTGGTCTTCTTTTGTTCATAGCGAAAAAAACTTATTTAGTTTTCGTAACTAAATGAAAACAGCTGACTGAGCATGTATGCTAGATGGAAGTAGTGTAGGCACATATATATACAATCTAGCATCTAATTTGTTAAGATGACGCATATCTATGAATTTTGTTAATGAGTTATACAAGATATAATCGTGGAATGTAGAAGCACTGCGTAATTGTTTTGAAAAATAGTAATATCTATTATTAAAAAATTAATTTTTTTCACATAAATATTGTGTTTATTCATTTTTTTTAGAGGGATTACGTGATGCTTACATACTCCACAATTACAAATATTATTTTTCTTTATTAATAAGCTCTATCGGCCAGTATCCACCACACCAATACCCAATTTATTTGCTGAGGACCTAGGCCTGTGGCACCCTTGCTACTCTTTATGGTTGTTAAAAAAATAAATAGTACTTTTTTTCTTTCTTCTCATGTACAGTTGCCTTAACACCTAGGTGACTGTCGCATTAGGAGTTTGCATTGACAAATAGGGCAATTGCAAAATCAGTACATCGATTTTCAAAGTGTTTATAATTCAAACGAGACTTCATTTTTTTAAGTTTCGTAAAATTAATATATAAATTTCTAAAAAAATTACAATTAAGTACATTGTCAATCTTCTATTTGAAAATTAACAGGAGGATTGCCACACATGACATTAGTATGCCACGTGTCAGCCTACGCTTGGCGCATGGATATTGATCTTGTCATGTATCCGCCAAGCAAAGACCGACATGAGGTCATGATATCTCTTTAGTTTTATAACAAAAGATTGACAAAGATACCTAATTAGAGTTTCTTGAAATTTAGATATAAATTTTACGAAAATTGAAAACTACGTGTCAAATAGTACAAAAGTGAAAATTCATATACTAATTTTACAATTAAACCTGATGAAGAAATGAAATGTAGACCGAGATACCATTTAATACGTGAGTATTACCTAAAATACCATTTTAAAACTTTTTTTACCTCGAGGTCAAGTGTGAAAACTGATCTAACTATATAGCTCACAAGTACAAAGATTGAAGCAATAATTTAACTAAAAAGTAAAAAAAATAAAAAAATAAGAAAAATACGCGCAATCTAAGAATACCAATTGCATCAAGTTCACATCAAAATATTGAACTTAAAATTTTATTGGTTTTATTTTCCTTTCTTTATCACTAAAAATAAAATATTAGAACTTAGAAAGTTTACGATGCTGATGTCGTTTTGTTGCTGAAAGCACGAGGTAATTTTCTTTGGCAAGCAAGGGCTAACCTTGTTTTCTTTGCTTTTATACTTTAGGTAATGATCACATTGTTGAGGATTAAGGTGGTGCATTTACCAATGAGAGTAGAGAGAGGAAGAGATCTGGAGGTGGAGGAAAGAGGGTACAACCCATGTTTACTCGGCCTCTGCAGTAGTACTGATCTCCCCATAGCCTGGCCCTTCANAATTGCGAGTAAGAGTGGCAGCAATGTAATACATTGCGTAAGAGGGGGAAAAAAAAAAACCTCTGGTGTGGAAATATGGGCAATGCTTAAGTGTTGGATTGGGAGTTCATTGCCATCACCCATTCATATCTAATATGATGATAAGGTTGAGGCTGCAGCTGGTAGTGTTTGTTTCCGTACTAAAAGTATGATTGCTGAACTTATGATAAATCTTGGTTCTATGTAGAGCTGTAAGAATATCGATCCGGACTGAAAAATCGATCCGACCGATAGTCTTATTAGTCGGTCTCGACTATGTTTTTTTTTTACCGGACAAAACCGAGATCGACCGAATGTGTATATAAATATATTAAATATTTTTTTATATATTTAATATATTATTTTATATAATAGTTGTATAAGTTAATTATGTAATTTTCATCCAATGGATCACCATTAACCATATATGCAATGAAATTATAATATTCATTAACCATATATAAAATGTTAAAGAGATCACTTATTTTAATTTTACTAATTTAATAAATTTTTTATATTAATTTTTCTAAAAAAAAAGAGGAAAAAAAATATTCATGGACTGAATCGGACCGACTAGACTGATAACTATCGGTTCGGTTTGGCAAAAATGATGGTACACCTAGTTTTGAAGAAACTTAGCAATTTAGATAACACACCTTGATTTAGCTTGGATTAGCTACCATTCCAACGAAGGCTACACGACTTTAGGTACTAAGGTGGCTAAAGCCGAGTGTAGGCTTTGTAAAATTGAGTTTTGATGGATGTTGCTTTGGGAATCCAAGTGAATGGGATGGTTGTGGAGTTTTCATAAATAATATGGGCAAATTGATTGCTGGCTTTCTAGCTATTATGGTTATGAAACTTATATGATGGCTGAAGTACTCAAAGAATGCTTGGACAGTGTGAAGCTGTGCTTGAAATTACAACTTTCGATGGTACTGATTAAATCCAACTCAAGGATTATTGTGGACTGGTGGCATGAAAAGAGTAATATTTATTAGGCAGTAAAGGACGACTAGGAGAGGATATGTTAGCTTGCTCGAGCCTCGATTATTTACTTCTACCATGTCTTCAAAGAGGTTAATAAAGTTGCAAATTGCTTAGCAAAGGAGGGGGCTAAAGGCCGAAGTGACAAGTTTTCTGCTGTCTCTAGAGAAATTTTTAGTATTTTGAGAATCGACAGGCTTAGTGTACCAATATTGTGTTGTTGATTTAGTTTGTTATCATGGCATTCCTCCGCCATAAGTGAGGATTTATCAATAAAATTCAGATTTTGTCATCTTTAATGGTATTCCTCCGCCATCAGTTGTCGATATTGCTCGACAGATTGGATTGGGATCGCACTTTTAGATGAAGAACTAGAAGAACTAGTGACATGGTTGGCTGTAGAAGGCAGTACATCGTTTTCATTTGAGGAAGTGGACTGGTGTGATGAAGACCGAGAGGTGGGATAGTCATGTAGCTTATAACAAGTGGAGTTCCAATGTACAAGAGCTCTGCAATGGTCACATTGGGATGACCACGTCCCTTACCTTTGGATTCATGGTTACGATATTGTTGTGATGTGCGAGAAACGAACATAGGAGTAGTCTTAGACGTTAGTGCAGGGAGATGAAGGTGTTGCTTCTCTTCTTAATGAAGAATGGAGTAGCTCTTGTTGATAGAATGGAGTGGGTCCCTGGCTATTTCACATGTTCCTTGTGAATTTCACATGTTGGTTATTGGCTACAAATGAGTTTTTAAAACTAAACTCAATGTGGATGGCACAGTTAATTTCATTAATGCACGATTAGTTGCTAAAGGCTTTCTTCAGGAAGATGGTGTTAATTATAATGAGACATTTTCTTTGGTTATAAAATGGAGCATAATTTGGATTATTATTACACTTGCCTTGATCAATCGGTGGTCCATTCATCAACTGGATGTCAATAATGCATACTTGCATGGAGATATTCAAGAATCAGTCTACATGGAACAATCTCCAGGTTTTATACATCATACTCTCTCGTCATATGTTTGCAAATTAAATAAAACCTTTTGTGGATTAAAATAAGCATCGGGTGCTTGGTTTGGCAAGTTTAGTAGTTTCTTACTTTTCATGGGTTATCTGTAGCACGAGTGACTCTTCACTATTTGTTTGTCATTCTCATAATGGCACTCTTACTTTATTTTTATATATCGATGATATACTCTTAACCGGATTTGACATGCATCTCTTAATGATTTTATCTCTATTTTGAGTCAACAGTTTGCTATGAAAGATCGTGGTCCCATGCACTATTTTCTTGTTATTCAAGCCACTCTCACTGGCACCAATCTTGTTTTTTCACATACTAAATATGCTCTCGGCATCTTAGCATGTGCTCAAATGAACAATTGCAAATCCATGGGGACCCCATGATGCCCTAGACTAAAGGTCTTACCTCAAACACTATTCACATACCCTGCTCAATATCGTAGCATAGTTCGTGTTCTTCAATACCTTGCTCTTACTCTCCTAGATTTATCTTATAGTGTTAACTATGTTTCTCAACTTATGCACTCTTTGACATAAGCTCATTATAAAATGGTCAAACGTATCCTACGATATTTATAAGGAACTCTTGATCTTGGCTTACATTTTAGTTCAAATTCTACACTTAATCTATCTGCCTTTTTAGATGCATATTGGATAGGTTGTCTTCTCACCAGGCACTCCACCACTAGGTATAGTGTTTTTCTCGGAAGCAAATGCATCTCTTGGTTTGTGAAGAAGCAGGATCTAGCTTCACGTTCTTGCTCTGAAGATGAATACCACGCTATGAACCAAACTACTGTTGAGCTCACTTGGATTTAGATTTCTCTTACATGACCTTCGTGTTGCTCGTTCCTCTCCACCACTTCTTCTTTGAGACAAATCAGGTGTTAATCTCTACATGACGGTCAATCGTGTATTCCATGATCAACAATAGTTAGGATGTCTGCAAGATTGGTGAAGTTTTGAAGGTAATCAAAAATGGTGGAGCTGCCTTTCTTTAGATGTTGTAACTTATACTCATATTGCCAAAGGGAATGAATCCATTCGTTGTTAGTCCTAGACGCACATTACAAGATTCATTGCCAAACTCTGGGTATTGATCATCAAAGGATTGCCACGCAAGTGAGCCAGCTAGGTGCCTCATTTATTCGTCATCCTTTATCCTTTTCTCCTTATGCCACTTCATATCTTGAATTATTTTTTTACACATATATAGCCTTTGCAATCTAGGTTTTCGTAGGAAATAACGCAAAATCTTCATCAGAGATTTTTCGTACCCTTCCACCTAGACCCTCCGCATACGGGACAAGCCTATTTTTCCACACTCTCATTCCAAAACAAAACACAATCATTCTTGCATACATGTATGGACTTGTACTCAAACATTAACCCCTTTTTCAACTATTTTGCTTCATAAAAATTCTTCGGCAATGCAGAACCTGCAGGAAGCACCTTATTAAATAAGTCCAACACCATGTTGATTGCTTTTGTCGACATCCCACACAACTACTTAACGTGAATCAGCCGCACAATAAACGACAACTTGCTATGTTACATCCAGGATAAAGCTCACGCTTTGCATCTTCCCACATTGTAGAGAAATTCTCCGATTCAGTCCCTTGGCCACTTGAGGCGTCCTCATCTATTTCATCATAAACATCACAGTTTCAATATCACCCAACATCTCCTTCATCTCATACCACTCATTAAGGTCATCTCGCTCAATATGTTTATTCATGTGCCGCATATCAATACCATGAGTGAACATAACCTCAATTGATTGTTCATATGGCTCACCATGCAATACCTATTGGGTATACCCCAAATTCATATCATTCAAAAATATAGGACTTTCTATTTCATCCAATCATATAGCTCGAATATTTTTCCACCCTCGACATGGACACTTAATGTAACCGCGACTATCGGCAAAGGTCCGAGCAAAATCAATAAAGGTTCTAACTCCACGTGCATACGATACAGAGTCCTTTCCAAGTCTATCACCAAGATGCATTCAACTTTTATCCATTTCTAAAAAAACCTATCGATTAATATAATGCAAACTAATTTCACATGCATCACATACTCTAATTCCCACTGCTCTTTAGATAAAAGTAGTTGATCCGATCCCATTCGAGATTATATCATCCATATTGCACAAATTTTGCCACTCTTCTACTTTCCACGTTAGTAGAAATTTCGGCAGCACATCCTCATAATTATCCAAGTATACATGTTGACATAGAGGGATTGTCACCCTGCAAATAGTATACCCGAAGAACAAATGAGGAAGACATTGAAATTTCATATTAAACATGTAAAGTAGGAGTAACGAAAATGTGCTATATAGATAGTATAATCCCAAACTGTCCACACTGGACAATTCAAGAATTAGTGAACACCTGAGTGTACACTAATTTCCAAACGGGTTTAAGGTTATTCATGCAATGTCACACACACAAGCTATAACATATAATATATAGCTATAATACAAGCTATAACATGTAAGTAATGTCTATTCATACTAAAAATTTTCGAAACCCTCAATAAAGAATCCATTGTTGGGTCTTAATTGAGGATTCTGAAGAAGTTTAGTATGCTTTGTTCTAAGTATAGTATGTGAAGTTGGTTATTTGTTATTGTTACAATTTTCTAGCATTTTAAAGTTATCATTAATTAAATTATATATAATTATTTATCAATCTAAGATGTAGATTTAAATTAGATATATAAGGTGTGTTTACTTAGAAATTAATTATATTAGTATAAATTAAATTAAAGTTAAAGTTATTTGTTATTTATTTTTTATAAGTTGTTTGTAGTCATTAGATATGAATTGCTTAGTATCTCTTTTTCTTATTTGATATATATTATTCTTAGTATGCTTTGATCTTATTTGTTTTTTTTAGTAAGTATGTTATGAATTAATTACTTAGTATGTTTAATATTATATTAGTTTATTAGTTATATAGTATAATCTAGCATCTTATTAATATATAATATTTGTTTAATATCATATTAGTTAATTAGTTATTTCTTTTATATTGCTTTATTTCTATTATTAATTACTTTTTTGTATTGTATAATATCTTATTAATTAGATATTTGTTTCAAACCTAGCATATGTTTTAAATAATTTATTTGTTTTAAACATATTGTTACAAATCACAAGTTTTTAATAGTGTTTAATTATTTTTTTAAATTGTTTAGTATATCGCGATCCGAACACTTCACCGGACCATTCAATCTGTAGGAGCGACGGGCAGTGTGTACAAAGGGCAGGGACGTAGTCAATGCGAGCTGATGACTTGCGCTTACTAGGAATTCCTCGTTGAATATATACTTATATTGCTTAATATCTTATTAATTTGTTATTTATTAGTTAATTATGAATTCTTTACTTTTCCTATATTTTCTATCTCCTAATTCTATCACCTACATTCACAATAATCACAAATGACAATATAATAAAAATTAGAAAATATTTTTTTATTCACAATATATGCCCAAATCACAATATTATCACAAATCACACAAAATATGTTTTAGTTCACACATATATGCACAAATCATAATATGTTCACAACCTATTCACAACAAATTGCCAATATATTCACAACATATTCACAATATATTAAAAAAATCACGACATATTCTTATTAAATTCACAACATATTCACAACAAATTACCAATATATTCACAATAATTCTTATTAAATTTTGAACATATTCACAATCAGTTCTTATTAAATCACACTCAATTATCTAAAATATTTAATCACAAATCAATTCTTATTAAATCACAACATATTCTTATTAAATCTTGAACACATTCACAATCAATTCAAAAAAAATTACAACAAAGTTTAGAAATATATCTAGCCCAACAATATCCCTTTACAAATCAAAAGTTTCAACAAGGCCCAACAAATAATGCTTAAAAAAAATAAAATACTGGTTAGTTCAAACTAAACAATACATAGTTACTACAAAATAAATCCAAATAAACAAAGAAATAAACACAATAAAATCATCCATATTGCACTGACCTCTCTTCAAGAACAAAGAAAAATCACACTCACTCACTCAAGCTTTCTCTCACACTAACTCTCTCTCTATGCAGCACGGGTTGAAGGCAAATTGGATGAATTGTCTTCAACCCGTGTGGAATAAAGATGCCCCTTGTTTGGGGTATCTTTATTTTTTTTATTTTTGAATTTTTTTTAACTTATTGTAGTGACTGGTCACTACAATATGTCTACTTAACAAGAACGACGACGTATTAAGTTATCATATAAGTTATTGCAGTGACATTTTAAAGGAAAAGTCGCTACATCAAACTGTAGACTGTTCAAACGTTAACACTACACGTTCGAACGTTCCATAAAGTTTTGGGTTCCCACTGAAAAAATTGCCTAATTTTAATAAGTACAAACGTTCGCACGTACATCTGTTGATGTGTGAACATTATAAATCTCCACAACAAGCACATATCCCGCGAATTAGGTTCAAACGTAAACAATAAACATTCAAACGTTATGTTGACGATGTTACTATGTATGTTAGGCCAGGTTTCCTAAAATTCAAGCGGGAAAGATCCCGTTAATAATTTCATTCACGTTCGAACATAGAATTTAATATTCGAACATCAAGGTGTGACGTTAGAACGTTAAGTTGTACATGTTCAAATGATAATGAAATTAGGTTCCACATATATTGTATAACAATTAATGCGAGAAACGTCCCGCCAAATTTTTACAAACGTTCAAACATGTATTTAAACTTTATAACGTCACCTCAACACGTTCAAACATACATTTGTATTGTTCGAACGTGAATCTCATATTTATATATTTTTTAAACAATAATAGTTTATATAATAGATCAGCATATCTAGTTTGTGGAATGGGAATAATTAATATCATTGCTTAATTAGGAATAGTTCTAATTCTAGGAATTAGCATTTTTATTGTTTTTTTTGTAACAAAGCATGAAGTGTTGGATGGAAGTGGTTTTTAATAGTCTGATATATCTTCAAGGAGTAATCTTAAACAGAGATCGATCCAGATCAAGCACTGCAGTCCCTTAATTTGTTGTCTCCATGTTGGAAGCCACCAAAAGATTGTGATAGACTAATATTGTTGTATTAATTTATCCCTATTTTATTGTTTGTAGCATCGGAAAGAATGATATCATGAGTGTTCCAAGCAGCCTATCTTGGAGTGATTTGTTGGCAACGGCATGCTGCTTTGTAATTTTAAGAAGGCGTTGAAGAGAGCATTGTAGAGCTGAATATCCTAATAATTAAGGTCCAAAACTTCATGATCTTCTGAAATTTCTATTGTTGAGTGTGACATTCCTGATTAAGGTACCTATATATGATTACTTTGAAATCGAATACAAGATACTGAAAGTTGTGTTGCTATATATATTGAGCCATATAAATTAGAAGCAGCTATAGTAGAAGACACTAACTAAGATGTATCTGTACCAATTAACCATGGACAAGATCATATATTTCTATTACGAATATTGCTGTTCGCGACCACTAACCAGGTCCCTTATAAGTTTTATTATTATTATTATTATTATTATTATTCTATAAGCATCACTTTTTGCAGGGCCAATGTATACTAGGTTTAGTATTATTTTATTTGTAATGTACTATTTCATAATTTTTTGTCACAAACACTTATTTGAGGTGACAATAATCGCCACAAATAAGTATTTGTGGCAAAACCTCAAGATGAGTAATATTTTTTGTGTAATAAAAAAAAAAAGGTCTTTTGCGGCCATATTTAACTATGGTGTGTATACCTTTTGCTGTATAATATATGATTTTTTGCAGCAACAAATATCGCTGTAAAAAGATATTGTATTTAACATAATTAGCATCCACCTAACGGGGACAAAAAGGAATAATTTTTTGTGGCACCATTTACTACTTTTTGCTTGATATTTAGCGCCGCAAAAAGTGATTTTTTGTTGTGCCATGTTTAATTCCCATTACTAACATACCCCAAGACTAGAAAGCTGGAGAAAAATATGACTTGGGAGTACAAGTGTATTTATAGACGGCTAGCAAGCTAGATATTGTTACAATTCAGTTTTTTATATTTAATCCTTTCAAATAAATTCTTACTGTTAATGTTTTCATCGTTATTATGCTTACTCAGAGAATTAGGAAATTTTTTTAATGCAATCATTTATATTGTTGGCAAATAAAATTCTCAAGTGACTTGAAGAGCATCGACATAGTCAGAGACGGATTCCCTTAAATCTGACTCTGACTTTGACTTTGTCAGAGTCCAAATTTGAACTCTACCTCCGACTCTGACTTGTATAGACCCCAATTAGATTCCGGCTTTAACTTATTGGATTTGGACTTTTTTTTTTTTTTTTTAGTTTCATGTTTAGCACTTTTTCAAAAAGAATTTCTTGTGGGCTTTCAAATTTTAGTTTTTTAAAAATTAAAAACTAAAACTAAATCATTCACTACTAATTTACTTCTTTGTTAATTATTTAACTTATTTTTATACTAGCCTTATACTATAGTGTCCTTTTTTAAAACAAAAGACATTTCATTAATCACATAGTGTAGCTTGCAGCCAATACAAGATGATAAATACAATTGTCTATAAAGTCAACATCCAAGAACTTGGATGTGAGAGTTGCAACTTCCCGCAAGTGTGTGCGCCATCCCATTTGCTTCCCTTTTGATATGCCTTATTTTCCAAGAGTAACTATCAAGTGCCCCACAAATTACATAAATCAGACATCTGAATGGGCCATCACTTTCCTTCTTATTTAAAGAAGCTTCAACAACTTTCCGAGAGTCTCCTTCAAATGAACATGCTGCAGATTGAGCTCCTTACATAGAGTAGTTGCTTCCAATAAGCCCCCAGCTTCATCTATAGAAGGTTCCACACAATAACTTAGAGGTTTCATCAGACTTACTAAAACATGGCCTTCATCATCCCTAATAACAACACCATTAATACCAATCTTTGGATTATCAGCATTGATGGCTACATCCCAATTTGCTTTGACCCAATTTGGTGGAGGGGCTTCCCACTATGGTGGCTGAGATTGTATTATGCCCTGTTGAGCTTTTATAATCTCCATAGCAGCCCTATAAGTAGAACATTCATTTACAACATTATTATATAGAACAACGGGATCTTGGAAGAAACCTTAAAAAATCAGCTTGTTTCTTCTCAGCCAAATTGATCTAGCAATAACAACAAATAAAATCAAATCCTGTGATATTAGTCTCTCCATCATCTGAACAAAGATCTTATCAAAAGCCAGATCTATGATACCTACTTTCTAAAAAACCTTATCTCCTAGTAACCACACATCTTGTTCTGAGGGACTGGACCATAGGATATGGCCTGGAGATTCAACCTCCATTAAACAAATGGGACAAGCAGCTTCTGCAACCACATTTCTCTTAAATAAATTTAATTTAGTGGGAGGAGCATCAACACAAGCATGCCACATGAGGACTTTCACTGCATTTGTTGTTTTCAAAGACCATATTTTCTTCCATAGATACTGAGACACAGACTGTTGTAAAGATTCTCCTCTACTGCTCTATGATAGCTGCATACACAGGTGGTAAGCACTTTTCGCAGTAAACTTCCTATCTGAATTCCCACTTCACACTAGTTTGTCTGAAACCTCTTGACCAATCACAGGAATTTGCCTGATCTAAACTATATCATCATGATTAAAAATAGCTTGAAGTTGATCAATATCCCACCAGCCAGCCCTTGTGTCAATTAGTTCTAAAACTAGAACATTTTCAGATAATATACTCATTGAAGATTGAATTTGATTTGTTTTAGTTTGCGGCAACCACTTATCTTTCCAAACGTGGACTTGCTGACCATCACCAATTCTCCATACCATTCCTTCATTCAATGAAGGTGTTGCATGCTAGATACTTCTCCAAATGTACGAAGGCTTTGATCCCAATGTAGCAACAAGGACAAATGAATGTGGGAAGTACTTGGCTTTGAAAATTTTACTTGGAATGGAGTTTGGAGATTTTAACATTCTCCATGCATACTTTGTCAAAAGTGCATAATTAAAGGACTCTAGATTCCTAAAATCCATTCACCATATGGCTTCCCTATACACATAGAACTCCGATTTTTCCAATGTATTATGGTTGAATTAATCTTTGCATCATTCTACACACCACACACCATAACTTTTTTTATTTGTTTCTCTTATTAAATATGTATTATATAGATGATGAATAAAAAAATATAAATGTTTCAAGAAGAGTAAAATAAAAAAAAAAATTGAAAAAAAATTAAAAAAAATAAAAAACACATTGGTGTGTGGTGTGTAGGATGATGCATAGTAATGCTCATTATGGTCTCACTGTCTTGATTGCCCCACCAGAAATCCGAGATAAGAAAGTTCAGCTTCTTGCATAGACATTTAGGCAACAGAAACACACTCATACAATATGTGAGAATGGCTTGCAAAACTACTTTAATGAGTATTTCCTTCCCTACCATAGACATAAACTGTGTCCTCCAGTTAATCAATCTACTCCTCACTCTGTCAACTAGTCCATTGAAAGCAGCAGTTTTTTATCGACCAACAAAAGATAGGAGTCCCAAGTACTTGCCCATGTTAGAAGAAGCCCTCAAACCTGCAATCTTCATTAAATATTCTTTTGTGGAAAAGCATGTGTTTTTACTGAAGAAGAGGGATGTTTTATCCCATTGAGGTACTGTCTTGATGCAGGTTCATAGAGACCCAAAATGCTATTTAGTTTCATCCATTCATGTACATTTGCTTTACAAAATAAAAGACAGTCATTGGCAAAGAAAATGTGACTCATTTTCACCACCCCTCTAGCTACAGGCACACCAGATAACAGACCTAGTTGCATAGCAACATTTAATTAAGAACTTAAGGCTTCAGCACAAATGATGAATAAGTATGGTTACAGTGGGCAGCCTTCTCTTAATCCTCTTTGTTGAGCAAACTTTTCAAAAAGTACCCTATTTACCATAACTGAAAAGGAAGAGGAATTAATGCGTTTTATAACCAAATCTACCCACTTATCTACAAATCTCAATTTAGACAACATCGATGCTATAAAGTCCCACTCAACTTGATCATATACCTTGCTCATATCCAATTTCAAGGCCAAATATCCTTATCTACCATGTAGTTATGTTTGCATAATATGGAGTGTTTCATATGCAGCCATGATATTATCAGTAATTAGGCGCCCTAGAAAAAAAACACATTGATTTTGAGAAGTAGTAGCAAGCAAGATCAGTTTTAATATGTTTGCAAGCATCTTAGTAATAGCTTTGTAGACCACATTACACACACTTATGGGTCCATATTCAGTAATAGACTTGGGTTTCTACCCTTGGGGATCAACACAATAGAAGTGTAATTGATGTTAGCATTATTTCCCTTTCTATTTAGAAAAGACTGTACTACATTACATACCTCATCACCAACAACAGACCAATGAGTTTGATAAAAGCAAACCCCATAGCCATCTGGACCAGTGGCTTTTAGAGGGCCCATTTGAAATATAGCTTCCTTAACTTCTTCCCTTGTGAAATGCTTTAACAGATCGAAATTCATTTCAAGAGTAACTTTGTCTGAACAGAGAGACATGTCCTAATGTTAGTTGGAGAGGAAGAAGTAAATAACCTTTGGTAGTATTAAGTACTTTGGGATCATTGAACACATTTTCTTGTTCATCCATTACTTGCAATATCTTATTTCTTTTTCTCCTCTGACTTGCACACTGATGAAAATATTTGGTTTTGCGATCCCCTTGCTGCAACTAGTGGTTTTTTGCTCTTTGTTTCCATTTCAGATGCATTCTCTCAAGATAACTGTTGATCTCCCTTTGAAGACCAATGTACTCCTCCATAGAGTCAACACTTAGGTTTTGTTGCATAATCTCGAGTTGCTTAACTTTGGTTTGTAACCAATCATCATTAAAATGATATTTGCATCTTCTCCAGTTCTTCAGATTCAACATACATCACTTAAGCTTCTTGGTTAAATAGTCAAAACCCCCTTCTGAGTGATAAATTTGATCCCATGCATTCTTAATCACCTATTCACAATCAGCATAGGTTGACCAATTAGCCTTAAAATGAGCAAATCGAGTACTAGTTTGTACCAAATGTATACTGGATTTAGTAGTAACTAATATTGGATAGTGATCAGATGAAGACGAGACCAGCACCTGGACATCCCCTTCACCAAAAGCATCACACCAGTTTCTGTTTGCAACAACTTTATCTAGCCTCTCCTTAGTGAATGTACCATCACTTTTGTTATTTGACCATGTATAATTCCCTGTCAAGAAACCTAAGTCACATAGCTGACATGTTTGTAATACATTCCTAAAAGTCTCTATCTATTTTTCACTTCTTCCATTTCCACCAGCTTTCTCCTTATGGAAAGTAATTCATTAAAATCACCTAGACACATCCACTACACATTTTAAACTTTCCAAATGCTTTAAAATGCAGTGGCGTTCATGTCTTTTAGTCACTTCAGGATGCCCATAGAAACATGTCAACATCCAAGCAGTGCCAATCAACCCCTCTACCAATACCATCAACACTAAAAACAACATTGATAACCCAATAACCCTTTCAATTTATCAAACTTAATTTTACGCAACTTTGTTTCCATCAGAAATATAATACTAAGCATTTTATCCTTAGGGAACGAGTCCTTCTTGATGGTTTAGAGTTTTCATCACCAACTAGGTGTACACAAAAGAAGATGAGATGAAAGTACTGTGTAGTGCCTTAGTTAAACCGAAGATGGATAGCCAAGCAGTTGTTTCATCGAGATTTTTTTTTTTAGAACATTTCTTTTCTTACAAAAGTATTTTATTATGTCCAATTTCATACACGTGTATTTCCACAATACCCAATGATTACACCATCATATTGAGCACAAATCATCAAGATAGCCCAACATTTGATCATACCATTACAAAGCAAAAAAAAATTTTGACAAGTATTATAAAGCAAAAATTTACTTGGGTGCAATAAAGGAACAGACTTATACCAGGCCAGCAACAATACGCCCATTATTACAAATGTAAAAACATACACCCATTATTGTGGTGAATTATATTTCCCCTAGTATAATATCATCTAAAACAACAAGAAGCCCAGATGTTTGTGGCACAATAAAACGTCTAAATATGCAAATAAAAAATGTCAGCACAACGATGCAAGCAAAAAAAAAAAAAGACCTTAAAATCTGGTTTTTTTTCCCCATAAAAAAATAAATAAATAAATAAATAAATCTGGTATCGTTGGTTTACCTGGTTCGTGCAAATGGTTTTTCCTTCTCAAGTTCCAATTCCTGCAGCTTAGCTTCAGCTTCCCGCTTTTGAGCCAAGCCCTTCCCCCATTCCAACTTCTTCTCCTGGTTAAAATGCACAGGAAATGAAAATTGACTCTTCAACTTAAAGAAAAGGGACAGCACTTATTTTTCGAAGAAAGAAGCTCCAAACTCGAGCTACAATATTAAAACTAAAAAGATGCCCGAGTCCATAACTATGATGAACTTAACATATTATTTACGCAAGTTTTTACATCCTATACAATCTCATGGTTTAACCACCTTCCATGATAGAATTTCAGAGCGTCTGCCAAGCTTAATAATAGTCATTTGTATTGATAACCACCAAGTCTCTTTGACAACTAGCAGAATTACTGTAACATTAGCACCAAAGCCTCATAAGAGATGAAAAGAACAAGAAAAGGAAACATTTTCAGAGTCATGAACATCATCAGACTGCAATTGTACAAGCCTGAATCTATCCCTTCCACAATAAGTTCTTGCAAGATTTGGGAAATGTAAAAGGGGAAAAAAAAATGCCTATCGTGAAAAACTTCACAACATGAGATTGCTTGGCCCACCACCCAAATAAACATTTATCTAACACATAAACTCACACATACGCCCCATACCCAACTTGCCATCGCCCCCCACAACTCCACTGGAGCCATCCATTTCTTCTCTTGACTAAACTTTAGTCATTTATCCAACCATCAGTCAAAAGCAATGATGATGATAAAAAAAAAATAGTCAAAATCAATGACCTATTTGTTTCAGAATAAAATAAATTGCTTATTCAGCCAAGTTAAAAAAGAAAATGGATCAATTAAAGCTCCCACCCCCCAGCCCAATAGTTGTCCACTCATCCACTCATTGCAAACAGATAACCGGGAATTTTTTACCAATTCATATCTATACAACTGAAGTTATGATTAACTCAAAATGTTCCATTTTGAAGAAAAAAATGTTAACTTTATATGACAATATTATACAGTACCTAATAAATTAAAAAAATCGTTGCAAATTCCTTAGAACTATGCAACTCTAAAAGACGCAGCAAAACATGGGTAAAAATAGGAAGACTTTATGACTGCTATCAAGACAAGATTTGTCACAATCAAGATGAAAAATTTCTCGATTACCCAAAAAGAAAAAATATCCAGAATGTGCAATAGAATTAAATGGATCAACTGTTAGAGACAGCAATTTCCTTCATTTATGAGAATTGTAATTCTTGTAATAAAATGGAAATTTCTTTTATGATGAAACATGAAAAATACTGAAGGGCCACAGTGGCACTTGTCAGCATAATTGAGTAACATGGGCTCAAGGGTAAAAGTTGACATTTACCAACAAAAGAAAACAGAAAGAAGGAAGAAGGGAGGGACAGATATAATGTGGTAATGATCTCTAAAACTGTAATTCTCTCAACATGATCATCAAACATTTCTTGCCATCAGCAGCTTGCACTGATATTCTACATTTTTTTTATAAGAAGATCTTTATTAATCAGCAGTTTGCACGGATATTCTACATATCTCCCACACCAAGAAAAAAACTGAGAGAAAAGAAAAGGGGGAAATGATAATCCAAGAAAAGAAAAAAATTTCGTGAACCTCATGAAACTAGCAAAATTAATGAATGTTGACCATTACGATGATGATGATGATATGGCATTATATGGACGCATAGCCTTCAGTTGTTCGAGCCTCTTCATCCACTTAACCTCAATGTCCTCATCAACTTGTGGCTTCTCTTCATCTACATCAAAAGACAGAAAATGTTCCTATTACCATTATAACAAACTCAACTAGATATGGAACACTATATACTAGAAACCAAAATGTAATGACTTTTACCAGCTGAATCATCATTGTTTTCCTCTTCAAGATTAACTGGTTTCTGCCAAACTGGATCTTCATTCACGACAAAAACACATTTTACATCTGGTTTACTTTGGACCACCTTCTTCTTCCTTTTTTTTTCTTTTCCTTTTCTTCCTCATCATTGCTCTCATATCTTGTAACATACGGGTCCAAATTTAGGGTTTAAAATTAATATTATATTTTTAGTTTTATTTTATTTTATTTTAAATTACTTCTTTATCTTATTTCTTTATTTTATTTTATTTATTTCCTTTACCCTTTTAGGAATTACCCGTTAGTTTTGTGATAGGTTAGTTTCCTAGTTTAATTACAACTCAGCTTGAACCAAGTTCCCAAAATCATACCCGTGTATTTAAGCTGCCAAGGAGTCACTCCTCCCCCTCCCCATTAGCTATATAAGCCCCGATCCTCTCTGTGCTAAATACAGAAAAATACCTAAATCAAGAACCAAGGTTCACATGAGCCTTACCTCTGCCCAACCCTCACCGACCACCATAGGACGTCGGAGCACCACCATCGGCACCAGAAATTGCCGGCCAACACAGCCCCGTCGCACCTTCTCCCTCAGGTAAACCACTGATGTCGCACTCACCTATTCTCTCTCTCGGTGTTTCCGTTCCAAACTCCATCTCTCTAAACTCTCTCTTTCTCTCTATCTCTCTCTCTCTCTCTCTCTCTCTCTCTCTCTCTCTCTCTCTCTCTCTCTCTCTCNTTGATGTAGGCTTGGGCCTGAGGCCCATTCGGCTTAGTAGTATTGTGCTAGGCCGAACCTTTGTCAGCACTTTGATGTAATAGGATCAATCCTGTAGGTTCACAGATAACATGTAGGCGCTGTTGAGGTCCATATTGTAATGAAATTTCCAGATTTAATTTCATGTTCTTTTTATCGGCAGATCTTTATTAAGAATTGATTATACTAAGTTAGTTGTTCTAGATTATCATATATTTACAAGTCTTCGATTAAATTTGCTTGAAATCAAGATAATTAATATGTTAAATTACAATTTTATATTTAAACACATTTTGAACCACGGCACGTTTATCTAGGAAATTAGTAACGTTCCATACCTCGTATAGGTGACGCGCTACAAGTTG
>QEOT01002643.1:73303-112130 GCA_003123785.1 Pterocarya stenoptera
TAAGGAAAGTTATAAAATATTCAGATCATGCATGACACGTCAAGTATGCTATGCCATGTACACTAAGAAGGTCATGTTAGCTAAGTCATGAACAAGGTTATGCCATGTTAGACCAGTTTAGAAACATAATGAATTACCATGCATTAAGAAAGACAAGGAGTTACAAGTTAAGTAGAACACGGACACAAGCGTGTTTCACTCCATGTAAATCAGTTAAGTGAATCACGGACCCAAGCGTGATTCACCCCAGTTAAGTGAAACACGGACTCAAGCGTGTTTCACTCCATGTTAGTCAGTTAAGTAAATCACGGACCCAAGCGTGATTCACTCCAGTTAAGTGAAACACGGACACAAGCGTGTTTCACCCCATGTTATTCAGTTATGTGAATCACGGACCCAAGCGTGATTCACCCCAGTTAAGTGAAACACGGACTCAAGCGTGTTTCACTCCATGTTAGTCAGTTAAGTGAATCACGGACCTAAGCGTGATTCACTCCAGTTAAGTGAAACACGGACACAAGCGTGTTTCACTCCATGTTATTCAGTTAAATGAATCACGGACCCAAGCGTGATTCACTCCAGTTAAGTGAAACACGGACACAAGCGTGTTTCACTCCATGATATTTCAGTTAGGTGAAACACGGACTCAAGCATGTTTCACCCCATGTTAAGACAAGATAAACCAGTTTTATGCATTCACGTTACATGTGTCATTCATGTTATTTAGGAATAGATATGTTGTGTTAACCATGATGTTGTATGTATGTATGAAGAGTATTCAGAAATTGAGCTTATGTTAGGCTAAATTACTTTTACGGTATGATGTACTATTTGCTGAGTATCCAAACTCATTTTTGTTTGTTTGTTTTCCCTGTTTTCTTCCATGTCATTTTTTTTCAGATGGTGACTTTGAGGACGCGGAGCTGAATGGCCAGGAGTAGATTTAGTAGAAAGACATAGAAAAGAATAAGTGTCAACCACACGAGAACTAGAATTCTTTTATGACATTCATAGAATTTAATTCATGTTCTCTCATTTTGTTCAGTCTCGAAACAAACTATGTTCATTTCAATTTCTTTGAGTTTTTTTTTAATAAATGAGGTAATTCAGACTCTGAATCTCTTTGCCGGGCATTATGTTATGAATGATAGTAATATCCCTATCCTTTGGGAACGCTTCAGATATTCTTTAAGCAACTTGGACCCCGAAGTTGAAGCCACCAGCATCATTCAATATCAATGGCCTTGAACTTGCAGGAAAGACAATATTACTGCATTTGATTTTCAAGCAACCAAAAAAAAAAAAGGATTTTAAACCCATTAGAATTACCAACATAGAAGCAGCAGAATCTATTAACAGCTTCAATTGTCTATATCAGCAGCTTGACTACATATCACAATTTCCCAGTCTAATAGGCAAGAGATCAGACAGAAACCGGGCAAAATAAAGATCAAATTGCTTCCATTTTCATTCACACACTTCTATGACATGAATTCAGACTGTTCAAGAAGTGACGAATCTTGATTGACAGAAAACAATAAACGAAAAAAACATTGATAATTGACACAACTCCACAACCACATTTGATTTAATTTTTACATATTACAAATTCACCTAGAAATTTTTTCATTTCTTTTTTTTTTTTTTAATGTCGAATTTTTTTCATTTCTTTCTCCCATGTAATTCATTAACTTATACACACAGCATCTACCTATCCATACATAAATATATTATTGGCAATAGGTCTGAGAAGGTATCTACAAATATCCGATTTAGATATGTCAAAGTAAGAAACCATGGCATATATGTGTGGAATAGATTCCATTTTGAAAGAGTTGCAAAAGCACTATCTCGTTGAAGATTCTATATATCTGCTCTTTCTCAAGGCTATCGTGCATTAGGGTCTTTGATAAGTAGTCTCTTAGAAATATGCCGACCAAATTGGAAATTTCTTCCTTCTAATCTCTCTTTCTAGTAATAAAGGAAGATAGATTGAAGTGGAGGTCTAATAATCACAAGATATGTACAGTGAAAGCTTATTATAACATCTTGACAACCGAAGATCATTCTCCATTTCCATGGAAGAGTATTTGGAGGATTCGGGTGCCCTCTAAAGTAGCTTTTTTTGTTTGGAGTGCCGCCCTTGGGAAGATCTTGACCACGGATAACTTGAGGAAGAGAGGGTGTATAGTGATGGATTGGTGTTGCATGTGTAAAAAAATGGGAGAATCTGTGGATCATCTCTTATTACACTGTGAGGTAACAAGGGCGTTGTGGGATGAGATATTTCAAAGGGTTGATGTTGCTTGGGTTATGCCTATGAGGGTGGTGGAGTTACTAGGTTGTTGGAGGAAATTGCAAGGCTGTCCTCGAGTGGCAGCAGTGTGGAAGATGATTCCATTATGCATCATGTGGTGCATTTGGACGGAAAGGAATGCGCGATGCTTTGAAGATAAGGAACGCACTTTGGCAGAGTTGAAGAAATTTTTGTTCCACACTTTATTGTCTTGGTTTTCCGCTATTGTTTTGCATGGGGGCAATGTTCAGGATTTCTTGTCTTTAATTTATAGCTTTTAGAATGTTTTTAGGTGTTCTATTGTATACGTCCTGTGTACATGGGCTAGGCCTATTTCATTCATATATATAATATTGATCTTTTACTTATCAAAAAAAAAANTTGCATGGGGGCAATGTTCAGGATTTCTTGTCTTTAATTTATAGCTTTTAGAATGTTTTTAGGTGTTCTATTGTATACGTCCTGTGTACATGGGTTAGGCTTATTTCATTCATATATATAATATTGATCTTTTACTTATCAAAAAAATAATAATAATAAAGGAGAGCTGTTTCACTCATAAAAAAAAATTAAAAAAAAAAAAGAAAAAGAAAAAGTAGAGCTGTTTCTAGGAGGGTCCATTGGCACAGGCATGAACAGTTTGGACCTTAGGCTATGACGTTTGTGAAGGAGTTTAACCTACCTATACAGACAAGATTAACCATTTGACTATAATGCCTATCGGGAACCACAAAGGTGGAGAATCCCCATTAATATAATGCTAACGAAGGTTAGGTTTCAAATCACAACATGGTAAGGAATAGATTTAGTTTCCCAATGAATTTTTCTGATATGGTCCTGCTTGTAAAAATAGGTTGGGCCATAGATTTTGGGATGCATCGGTCAGTTGACTAATTAAGCATTAATGTTAGGTGGTCTCATTTAAACAAAAAAAATCTTTCTACATGGTAAGTACCCAGAAAGAAGAAGTGATATTCTTTCTTGTGATACCCCACACTGACTGATGAGTGTCGATTACGAATGGGATCTCACATTGCTAGGAGGGATAAATTCTTGCTTTTTCTAATGATTCCAATAAGGCTCCAATTATATCTTTGACCAGTCCTTTTGGAATTTAGAGTATGGACCAAATGTGGCTTGGGCCTCCCTTGGGCATCACAAATGGTCTCAAGCCATGTGGGATCCCATTCACCCCCTACACTCATCACTTAGTATGGAATTTTACATATCTAAACTTTCCTTCATGCTTCCTCTCATACAAAAAGCTCCAAGAAACTGTTTCTTGGCCCCTAAGTTTTGCAATGGCCCACATCATCTCCAGCCACCTTCGTAACCAAACGTCTTCTACTCTCCATCGATGTGCTTTATCTTCCAACTCCCTCTTTACATCTCTTCGCTAGTCCTCTCCCTACCTTCGTGTCTCAAACACACTATGGCCTACATTGTCCCTAACCACACCTTCGCCACCAAATGTTGTATGCTCTCCATCACTCTACTTTCTCTTCCAACCCCCTCATTTACACCATTCTCTTACTTTTTTTCCCAACTCATCGCCACTCCTCTGTCTACCTTCACTTCTCAAACATGCTCCCAAGTCCAATACTTGAGCCTACCAAAACTCGAAGCAATGCATAAATCTTCCCAAGTTGCTAATCTGGTGCATTTGCAAGGGTATCATTCCAATACCTGGAGGGGAGAAGCAGAGAAAAATTTGGATGCTCTTGGTACAGTTTGAAAATGGAGTTCTGCCACCAGTCTCCCCATGATCCAGAACAGTTTTCAGACATGTTTAAAATATCTAGTTGTGATTTCACAGCTGATCTTATTTCACATTCTATTCACTATCAATCAATAGGTGAAATTTGTATTGGGAAGAACAGAGTGGTACCTGCTCAGAAGATACAAAGTCACGGGAAAGGAAAAGCTGTATTCTCAAAGAGAAGAAACATGTTGACAAACAGATGTTCTGACAAGTTGATTACTGAGATTGAAGGTCATAAGTTTGAGTCTCCTTAGCGATGATGGGTCAAACTTCCCCACACTTCATATGTTTCACCCACTTTCTTATGATTCACTTGCTGTCCCATGTAAGACAGATAGCATCACATCCACTTGTGGGGGCATTTTATCTCCTGACAGGAAAACATGAGCCTTCCCTTTTAGCAGAATCCAACTGCAGCCAGGAACCTTTTTGACACCCTCCAGTTGCATCTTCTTTCTTATCATTGTCCCCTCAACATGCCACCCCTTTGCTCTGTATATGTTACAGAGCACTACATGGGCAGCTGCATTTAAAGGATCCAGCTCAAAGAGTCGCTGGGCTGCACGTCTAGCAATCTCGGTAGTAGTCTCATGAAAACTACATACTCCAAGCAATGAACCCCAAACAGCACGATCTGGTTCAAGAGGTAGTCTAAGGACTAGCTCCTCGGCTTCTTTTAGTTTCCCAGCTCGGCCCAAAAGATTAATCATGCAAATATAATGCTCTAAACCTTGTTGAATTGCATAAACATCACTCATGGCATTAAATAACTCCCACCCTCGACTGACCAGCCCTGCATGGCTACATGCTGATAGGACACCCAAGAAAGTAACGGAATTTGGGTGGGCCCCAGATCTAAGCATGTCTTCAAAGATCTTGAGGGCTTCATTTGCCAGCCCATGATGTGAAAGCCCCATGATCATGGAATTCCAAGAAATTAAATCCCGAGAAGTCATATTTGAGAATATGATGTGTGCATCGCCTATCTCCCCACATTTTGCATACATTGAGATCAAAGAATTCTCAAGAATCAAGTCGAATTCACATAATGTTTTTATCAGCATGCAATGGAGCTGCTTTCCCTGATCAAGATATGACAGTGTACCTGCTGCTCCAAGAAGAATAGAATATGTAGAATTCAGAGGTAAAACACAATGGACTCGCAATTCTGAGAATAAGCAGGTAGCTTCTGCGAAAAGCTCATTTTGAACAAGTCCTGAAATCATTGCAGTCCACGCAACAGCATCTCTTTGAGGCATATTATGAAACAGATGACACGCCTTCGATACTTGGCCAACATCAAAATAGCCCTTAATCATAGAAGTCCATGAGATCTTATCTCGGATGGGTACCATGTCAAACAAATGTTGAGCCTTTTCCAGCTGCGCTGTACGAATATAGCCATTGATCATAGAATTATAAGAACGTTTATCTGGGTTTTTCATAAAAATAGAGTGTGCAAAGTTCATCATGCCAAAAGTAGAGTACATGTGAATGAGGCTCCTATGTAGCCTGCCATCATAATCATCATGGTCCCAACTTTTAATAATCAGTTGAGCATGCAATTGCATGCCAAGACGAGCAAAACCTACACCTGCACAAGCATAGGCAAGTGAAATGAAAGTCTCTCCATTTGGTTTTACTTCAAAATCCCCTCTCATTTCAAGAAAAAGCAACAAAGCCTCTATATATAAGCCATTCCGAGTGAATGCACTGATCATGGCTGTCCAAGAGACAATATTCCTCTCAGGCATTCTTTGAAACAGACTATACCCCTCATCCACATTACCCACCCTACAGTAACCAGCCATCATGCTGGTCCAAGTGATCACATTCTTCTCTTCCATTTCATCAAACAATGCTTTTGCTTCTTCTATTCTACCATTCTCAACATACCCCGCAATCATGGCATTCCAAGAAACTATGTTCTTATCTGGCATTAGTTGAAAAACCAGGCTTGCTTCCTCCAAATCCTTGTTCCTAATCAACCCTGCCAACATGGAATTCCAAGACACAATATTCCTTTCTGGCATCACCTCAAATAACCTCCGCGCATCGTCTATCCTCCCTGCATCCGCCAACCCACAAAGCATTAAAGTCCACGACACAACATTCCTTTCCGGCATCTCGCCAAAGAACGACCAAGCCTCACTCAACCTCCCACCATGCAGGTACCCAGACAACATCGCATTATAAGTAACAACATTCCTCTCAGGCATGATATCAAAGAGAGCCCGGGCTTCATCAACAAAGCCACTCTTCGAGTACTTCGACAGAAACGAAGTCCAAAGACGGATTCGGCCATGCCGCTCTCCAACAGTCAATTCTTCAAGCATATTACGTGCATCGGGAAGGCTATGTTCGGAAAGGAAATGGAGCAGTTGTGACTCATTGTTAGTGATTTTCGGGTAATCGGTCTTGGAAAATGTGATCTGGGTTTTGAAGCGACGAACATAAATGAAACGGCACTGAAGTCTAGTTGAGGATTTTGAGAGAGAATAAAGCTGAAAGCTTCTGGAAGAAACGGCACACATTTATCTTTTTTCAAAACGAGATAACCGTCAAAGCAAAACGGTTTCCTGCAGTATCAGCTCTCTGCCCCAAGAAAAAGAACATTTATGTATGGGTGGCACTACAGCCGCCGTTAGTTATTTAGAGTGGTTTTTTTTTTCAAAAATTATACTTACAATTGGTTTGGGGAACCGGCACGGAACTACATCCTACATGGCTTTCAAAACGGCGTCGTTTTGCATTTTGAAATCAAAGTCTCGAAACTCGTTTGTGTCGTTCACTGTCGCATTTAACATTTCACCAAACTTTCTCCCGCTCGATTCAGACCCCTCCTCCCCATTCCCATTGTCTTCCGCTTCATTGCTCTAGTTCAACGTCGAAACTCGTCTTCCCCTTCATGTGTTACGTGCACAAATATAGTCTGTAATGGAAATGATAAATCTGGCCAATATGAGGTGCCAGTAACCTCCCTCTCACAATATTTGGATGAACACTCGATAACTTCATTCATAAATGTAAATGGACTTTAAATAAAAGACTCAATACTCTGAAATAACTACCCATTACCCACGTGACCCAACATGGCTCATAACAACTTTGACCCAGTCCTACTACTAAACTGATAAACAACCCACAGCTTATTAGCCCATGACCCACGACTAGACTCAACAATTAAATAAAGGACTCCAATGACAACGTAATTACAACTCATGCCATAATATAAATTCATCCTAAACATTCCCAATCTGTAACCCTGCGCTTCAGACAACTCCTCCTTGTTCTACGCTACTCATCTAACATTCCTTCCCCCTTCAAAAGATCTTGCCCACAAGATCAAGATATTGCCTTCTCAGATCATCAAGGTCTTCCCAAGTTGCATCTTCGATGGTTGCTCCTTTCCATTGGATGAGTAGGTTAGTTCCAGCTCTATGCTCCTTTCTTTTTAGTCTCCACTGTAGAACAAGTTCTGGTTCAAGAACGAGAGTTCCTTCAGTGGTCACTTGAGGAAGTGTTGGTATAGGCTGGATTTTATTTCCAATGTGTTTCTTGAGACAAGAAACATGGAAGGTGGGAAAGTTCTGAGACTCTTTGGGTAGATCCAGCGTATAAGCAACTTTTTCGATTCTTCGAAGGATCTAGAAAGGCCCGTAGTAGCGGGGTGACAACTTCAAGTTTCTTCACATGGCTACAGACATCTGACGATAGGGTTTCAACCTCAGGTAAACCCAGTCCCCTTTTTCGAATTCCCTTTCAATTCTGTTTTTATCAGCATAGTATTTCATTTTTTTTTGGGCTTCCTGCAGGTTTTCTTGTATCAGTTTTGCGATGAAATCCATGTTTCGTAGCTCCTCCTCTACTGTGTGCACACGGGTTGTTCCTGGCTCATAAGGTAGCATTTTGGGTGGAGGTTGTCCATAAACTGCCTCATATGGTGAGATCTGAATAGAGCTATGCCTTGTTGTGTTATAGACATATTCTGCGAGGGGTAGCCATCGTGCCCAATCCCTTGGCTTGTCACTGGAAAAACATCGTAAATAACATTCTAAAATTTTGTTGGTTACCTCTATTTGTCCGTCTGTCTGGGGATGATAGGCAAAGCTCATTAATAGCTCTGTTCCACAGATGCGAAACAATTCTTTCCAAAACTGACTTGTGAAAATTGGGTCCCTGTCACTAACTATTGTCTAGGGCATACCATGTAACTTGAAAATATTTTCCATGAAAACCTTGGCTACTGACAGTGCTGTATACGGATGAGTTAGTGGAATAAAGTGAGCGTATTTGCTCAGTCTATCCACAACTACCATTATAATAGTACGTCCCTTAGCTGGAGGTAATCCTTCTATGAAGTCCATACTAATGTCATCCCAATTTCTCTATAGTATAGGAAGAGGTTGAAGCAACCCTGTTGGGTGGAAGGTTTCAGCCTTGTTCCTCTGGCATATATCACACTCTCGAATGAAAGTTCTTATATCACTGCGCTGACTAGGCCAGAAAAACTCTCTTTGATCTTTGAATTTGTTTTATGCATTCCCGTGTGGCCCCCTAATGGACTACTATGAAAATACTGCAGGATCTGCTACTGGAATGGCATGAGAGTTCCCAAGTGGAGCCTACCCTTGTAAAAGAGTAGATCATTGCGAACTTGGTATACTGCTGAATCCAAGCTCCCTTGATGGTAGAGGTTAATTAACCTCTGCAACATTGGATCTTGATGGTAGGACTTTTTTAACTCATCTAGCCATGCTGCTTTGATCATACTGACTGCCTGAATTTCTAGATTTATGGTGATTGGGGTGCTGTTTGGTTGTATGGTGTTTGGTGGGGTAAACTCTATATGAGGTTTTTGGGAGTGTGGATCTGTATTTTTGCTTGGTTGTTCTGAGTAAGGTAATCTGGACAGGGCATCAGCTACTATATTAGTCTTACCACTCTTGTATTCGATCACAAAATCATAACCAAGTAGTTTGGAAGCCCACTTTTGTTGAGTAGGGGTACCTACCCCTTGTTCTAGAAGACATTTCAAGGCATGTTGATCAGTGCGTACCTTGAAAGTTTATCCCAGTAAATAGTGTCTCCACTTCCTTATGGCCATCACTAGAGCAAGTAACTCTTTCTCATATGTTGATAAAGAGAGACTCCTTCCCTTCAAATCTTGGCTGAGATATGCAATAGGTTGTCCTTCTTACATGAGAATTGCTCCCAATTCTTCTCCTGAAGCATCACACTCAATAACAAAACATTAAGTAAAGTTAGGCAGCCTTAATACTGGGGGATTCATCATAGCTTCTTTTAATTTCAAAAAGGCTTGCTAAGCCTTTTCATTCCAACAAAAAGCATCCTTCTTTAGTAAAGCTATCAAATGGGCAGCAATCTTTCCATAATCTTGTACAAACTTTCTTTAATACCCTGTAAGTCCCAAGAATTCTCTTAAAGCCTTGAGATTCTTAGGCTCCTTCCACTCCAACATAGTTGCAATTTTCTGAGGGTCGGCTTTCACACCTTCATTGGAAATAATATGCCCAAGATACTCCACTTCTTTGCTTCCAAAAACACACTTCGATGCCTTAGTAAAAAACTAATGAGTCTTCATAACTTCTAAAACAGTTTGTAAATGTGCCAAGTGATCCTGCAAACTTTTACTATAAACCAAAATATCATCAAAGAATACCAAGACAAATTTCCTTAAATAAGGCCTAAACACTTGATTCATTAGCCCCTGAAAAGTAGAAGGTGCATTAGTCAATCCAAAGGGCATAACCAATAACTCATAGTGACCCTCATGGGTCCTGAAAGCTGTTTTTGGAATATTTTTAGGGTTCCTTCGAATCTTGTGATAACCTGATCGCAGATCCAGCTTGGAAAAAATTTGTGCCCCATGTAATTCATTTAAAAGTTCATCAATGTTGGGTATGGGATATTTATCCTTAATAGTGTCTTTATTAAGAGCACTGTACTCCACACACATTCTCCAACCTCCATTAGCTTTCCTTAACAATCAAACTGGAGAGGAGTAAAGGTTTTGGCTGCCTCTGATAATTCCCCCTCTTAACATCTTAGCTACCAAGTTATCAATTTCTTCCTTTTGGTAGTAGGGATCTCTATAAGGTCTTACACAAGTGGGTTTAGAACCTGGTAAAAGGGTTATCTTATGGTCATGACCCCTTGGGGGAGGTAAGCCACTGGGTTCCTCAAAAACAGTTTGAAATTGGTCAAGAATCCCCTGCACAGCTGTTGGTATGAACCCAGCATCCTCTGATTTTTTTCCTTCCAAAAATTGAACCCAAACTCCCCTAGTAGAATTCCCTTTTAAAGTTTCCACATACTCAGTCTCCTCAAGGTAGTTATATTCCTCTTAGGGTGGCAGTGTCATTCCCAAGTTTAAAACTCATAATTAAGTCATTGAAGTTCCCCACTACAGTTCCCAGTGTTCTCAGCCAGTCCATACCTAAAACAGCATCACAACCTCCCAAAGCTAGTAAGTATAAATTAAGAATAACTTCTAGACTTTGTAGTTGGAGTGGGGCAGCCTTACAGAAACCAAGGCAAGGAAGGGTTGATCCATCAGCCAACTTGAGTGATTGATTGGTATCCTCAACTGTCAGTCTAGCCTTCCTTGCTACATTTGGATCAATAAAACTATGCGTACTCCGTATGTCAATGAGATTAATCACACTAATTTTATTAATGACTCCCGCTATTCTCATGGTCTTAGGAGCATAAGCCCCTGCTAAGGCATGCAATGAAATTCCTAAAAGTTTCCCTTTTTCTTCTTCTTCCTCTTTGGGTTTTTCTGATTTAAGGACAACTATGGATTCTTCTATCTCCTCATCCTCAATTTCCTCTATCTTCATCCCCTCTAACAGAAAGAGTTTAGGTTTATTGCATCTATGGCCTGGTTGGAACCTCTCATCACAATAATAACAAAGTCCTTTTGTCCTTCTCTCTTGCATTTGACCAGGAGATATTCTTTGGATTGGAATGGTTGGTCTTCTGTTGTTATTGGGAAATCTGGGATTGGTATTGTGGTAATGGTTACTGTTTTTGGATGGTGGTGGTGGTAGTCGAAGTATAGGTGCTGAGGGTGGAAATTTAGGACTTGGATTGGTGTTTGAGTTCGGGAAATGGTTTTGCTTGGTATATGGTGAATTCCTCCAGATTACTTCCATCTCTTGTAATTTTGATAAACCAAAGGCAGCATGTAAAGTGTTTGGTTTAAACATGGTTACCATTATTCTAAGGTCTTCTCTCAAACCACTCAAAAAGGTACTTATCCTAAACTCTTCTGGTAATCCTTTGATTTTGTTGGATAATTCCTCAAATTGGGTTTGATATTCTTCTACTGTACTTGTTTGCTTTAGTTTAGTAAATTGCCCCACAAGATCCTCATAAGTAGAGGGTCCAAACCTGATTTCTAAAGCACTAATGAACTCATCCCAAGTGGTTACTGGGCTGGATTCCTTGAGCCATGTATACCATGATAAAGCTTTTCCTTCCATATGGAAGAAAGCTATTTGAATTTTTTGGTTATCTGGGATGTCATAGTAAGAGAAGAATTGATTTGCTTTTAAAACCCATTGGATAGGATCAGTTCCATCAAATCTAGGAAATTCAAGCCTAAGAGATCTAGCTTGTATACCCCCATTATTCTCAAATAAATGATTGGTACTAACCTTTGTATTTGAGGACCCTCCTTCCGAAACTGACTTGCTTGACTTTATCACCATTTGCTCATAAGTTGAAGCCAAATTGTTGAGCTGTTGTAGAACTGCCTCTAACATGCCTTTTTGCCTTTATTGCTCTTCTCGCAGGATCTCATTCTCCCATTTCATAGCTGCCAACATTTCATTCACATGAGCTTGCCTGGTTCCCTCAGCCATGTCTTAGGAACGTGGCTCTGGATACCAATTGTTACGTGCACAAATATAGTCTGTAATGGAAATGATAAATCTGGCCAATATGAGGTGCCAGTAACCTCCCTCTCACAATATTTGGATGAACACTCGATAACTTCATTGATAAATGTAAATAGACTTTAAATAGAAGACTCAATACTCGGAAATAACTACCCATTACCCACATGACCCTACATGGCTCATAATAACTTTGACCTAGTCCTACTACTAAACTGATAAACAACCCACGGCTTATTAGCCCATGACCCACGACTGGACTCAACAATTAAATAAAGGACTCCAATGACAACGTAATTAAAACTCATGCCATAATATAAATTCATCCTAAACATTCCCAATCCATAACCCTACGCTTCAGACAACTCCTTGTTCTACGCTGCGCATCTAACATCGTGGCTCTACCCTTTTCTCGATTTCACTTCGATCCAGACCTCCCTTCCATCTTCAAGCATTCTTCTTCCACCATCCTCACTCGAAATCGAGAACACGAAGGACCTTCTTTAGCCGATTTTTCTCTTCCCACGAAAGCCCACCTTCCACACAAAGGCCAATTTTTCCCTTCGATCCCATGCGTCCCCCTTCGAAACCGAAAGACACCGAAGCTCTGCCTCCCCCTTTGAAGCCAATAGAAACCTTAACCAAAGCAAAGCCGAAAGAAACCCTAACCAAGCTCTGCATTTCTCCCTCCCCTTTCCTTCTTTTTCATAGAAATTTTCCTTGGTGCAGGATATCTCGGATGCTCAATGGAGGAACTTTGGTGGCCAATAAGTCAAGGCTTATTTTGAGGGGGATGTCCATTGTTTGGCATGGTATGTGCTTTTCATTATAACTCAACTCAGTTTTTGAACATTTTTAACACTTTGTGATCCATGGCGTTTCTCTAATCTTCATAGATTTTTAGTTCCTTCTTTATTTTTGTTTGCCTTGCTTATTTTCTGCTCTGCAGCATCCTATTCATCCTATCGAGCAAACCTAAGTAATTATCTTCTAGTATTCATCCTATCAGTTTTCTTGATTTCTTCATCTTCTTTCTGTACATGGATTAATTACATAGATTTAATATTGAAAACCTAGTAAAATTCCAAGATTAAAATTCTATTTATTTCTACTCTTTATTTGCAGATACTTGAGAAGGTAAAACTAGCTTATGACATTCCTATAGTGACTGATGTCCATGAACCTATCCAGGCAAGCTTTTGTTTTGTAGTGGTAGCCTTGTTCCTTCTGTTTTATTTCTACCTGGATATCTCTTTATATATGGCAGTAGCCATATTTGTTGACTGGATGTATACTCTTATTCAATTAATATTGGATAATAATTTGGCAAAGTTTATCCAAATTCATCCTGATTATTTGCTGCTTTCACGTTGAGGTGTTTATATGTATTTCATGATCTTTTCTAAGCAAATGATAATAGCCATCTTATGACTTTTTGGGGATGATAAGAGTGAATTGCATGTTTCTTTACGTAAGAAGAAGTCTCAATGAATTGAACGGGGGAAAGAGGAGGCCAAAATAAAAAAATTATGATTTATGTTGACAAGGAAATGCATTGATGTGAAAACTTCACTGGATTAGTTGTGTACCTCAGGAGCATTTGTGCTTGTATACCTGTATGACTAAGTCTATGCATCTATTTGTGTAATATGAGGAAAAAAAGAGCTGTGACCAATGTTGTACTTCAATAGTAGGAAATCTTGATTTTGGACTTGTGCAATATCCACCATTAGAAATTCTACAGTATTCTAGATCAATACAATTGAGGAAATAGTCCTAACAAGACTAAAATCATGAAATTCTAGATTTGGCTCTCTACCGGAAATGCTGTAGAGTTATATGAGTCCCACATGCCCTATGTTTTACACAACCTTCAGATTACCACATGCCCTAGGTTTGACATTATTAACTATACATTATTTGATTTTTTTATTTTTTATTTTTGCTTTACATTACTATATTTGTAACGTGAAATGCTTAATATAATGATTAATATTATGTATATCTACCATTTTTTATATATGTAAAATATGATCAAGGATTACTGTACTGCAATTTTTTCAAGTGGGCAGATAGTAATGAAGAGAATGAGCACTAATTTCGAGAAAGAAAAAATGAACTGTTACAAAAGGAGAAAAAGCTCGAGAAGAAACTCGACGATATCGAGAAGAGGGAGATTGAGCTCTGTACGAGAGCGGGTGAGATCGAGAAGAGAGAGTTGGTCTTTTGGAGCAACAAGTTGAAATATGATGTTCACGCACACTACTCCGGCTGTATTGGGCTTTTGTAGTTGTTGTATCATGTTACTTAGTAGTATATAATGATTTGAAACGTGGTATTTGTTTGATATTTGACAGTATCTAAGTTATTTATAGATCAATGTAGTATGTTAAGTTATTAATAAATCGGAACTTAAGTCTATGTATTTCTAACAAATGTATAACTTAAGTTCATTTATTGGTTTGTAAATCCATGTCTAAATTTTCTGATTAATTAAGAACCTGTGCAGAAATGTGATTATGTTCGAATCATGGATGCTTGATTCAAATAAAAGAGAAACTTTTCATCGCAAACATCATATTGCAACATATCATGGATGCTTGAGATAAAACGCATGGAACAACTTTTATATGTTGGAATCATGGATGCTTGAATCAAGCGGAACTCATATATAAAACATTTGCTTTTTCATAGCATATCATGGATGCTTGAGATAAAACACCTGGACCAACTTTTAAATGTTGGAATCATGGATGCTTGAGATAAAACACCGGAACAAACATCATATTGCAACATATAAAAAGTCTTATACCATCCAAAAATAACTACAAATAAAAAGCTATCCATCCAAAAATACAAATATTTGTCTAATATAATATAGCCATTGGTTCCAATACACATTACACAGTTCCAATACACAATACACAAAAATGTGATATCAAAATGCCATTGGTTCCATGAATTACATTCAATACATAAACGATTTCATTTTCCCGTCGGTTGTGATTCATCCAAATGAAGTTGCACCGGTTGGGATCCATCCAACCTAAATAAATTCCTGCAAGTATCCATGACTGGTGTATCTCGTCCTAATAATCAAATAACAAATAACAAACACATTAGTCAACTTTTGCATTAATAAAATATAAAAAACATGTAATATTAAAAACATGCACCTGTTTATGTTTCCCCTTTACTGGTGTGTTGTTCGTCTTCGCTTTAAAAATATGAGCAAGCCTTTTATTTATTTTATTTTTGGGAGAATATTGAAAAGCCAAGAAAGCCTTTCGGTTCAGTGCAGTAAAAATGCTAGCTTTTAGCCTAATCATCACAAAAATCATGCAAATGAATCTTTTATATGGAATATAAAAATTAAAATCATGCAGAGGAATCAAAAACTGAAAGTAGATGGACGAGATCTACCACAACACAACATTATATAAAGTATATGTTTTTGCTATCAAGAGAAATGAAACACAAAATGAAACTATTCACTTCATTGTGAAAAATTCAAACATCCCATATAGTCATGTTGATGTAATTGCTAATTGATTTTACTAGTTTATGTGTCTTATAACAAAGCGAGAATAATAAAGGAGATACAATTGGTACTTAAATATAAGATATTCTGAAATAGAATACAATTGGTAAATCATCAAATGCCTGTTTATGAAAATATCAAATGCATGCTCATCAAAAACTGATAGAAGAAAATAAGCAGAAACTTCCTCCAGCACACTTCCAATATTACCATGACTGAAATGGCTCGTAAATAGTGCTTCATTTTTTCAAGACGCGGAATCAACTAGCATAAGGTACTCTCTCAATGATCTATTTATTAGAAGCTCGTCTACCATAACCTAAAGATAATAATTCACAATATTCTAGTCACGGCAATATGCCTTCGACAAAAACTCAAAAAAGTGACTCTCTGGGGGAAAAAGGAACAAGGGAACACTTATCTTCTGCAACTCTTCTGGGCTCAAGTTTCCAGTCAAATATGTCTAAGTTTTCTTTCATCCTCTCTTTGTTGAACCTTTTTACAACAACATTAACCCCTTGCTCATATACTCATCTTAATAAAATCTTCGCACAATAAATCAAAATCTAAATTACCATCATGCTTCAAACTAAACAGTCCGTTTCAAAGTCCTAAAACCAAAAATACCCAAAAAAGGAAAAAGAATATATGTTGATTTTTCTAAATGTTTGTTCTGCTTTGGTGGGACGCACTATGCAAACAAAACCAACAAAAATCAATGAGAGAAGATAAGGTTGAGTTCGTATGGTAAAACCAACAAAAACAGATCGGTCTCAGTGGTGTTCTTATACTTCGCAGAAAAACAATAGATTAAAGAAACTAGACCTTAGATTGAGTAGGTTTTTCTCTTCCAGACACGAAGACGGCGATGGCAGCGATCTTTCTTTCTTCCAGACTCGAGATCGAGCAGAGTTTATCTTCCCAGACCCGAGATTGAGATGAGTTTTTCTCTTCCAGACTCGAAGACAACGATGGCAGCGGCGGTGAACTCTGCTTCTTCTAGACCCGAGATCGAGCAGAGTATCTCTTCCCAGACGCGATCTCTAGCTTCTTTTCATTTCAAAGTTTTTTAAATTTTCCTCCTTCGGCTTCTTTTTGTTTCACTTTCCCTCCCTTCTTTACTATTTCATTCGTTTTCTTCTTCTTCTTTTTTTTTTTCTTAATAAAATATCAACTGACGCGGCACTGCCAAGTCAGCAGGTTCCACACCGGCGGTTACATATAAAAAAATTGTTTTTTTTTTGGTTTTTTTTACATTCAAAAATTATGTATACAACCGACTACATCCCCATTGAGGCATCACGGTCCGACGTGGCAAAAATAGGAAACGACGTTGTTTCTAACACTACTTTTGTTTCAGAAGCCAAATCCGTCTCCCCCCATTTCATCTCACATTTTCTCTGTCTTCCAACTTCTTCTTCTCCCTTCTGCCACGAACTCTTCTCCCTTCGTCTTTGAGAATGCCGCAGAGCCACCCACGGCACTTTCAACACCAAAACCCAGGATGGGTCTCTTATCATCGTCGAAGCCCCTTTTTTCTTCTTCTCCACCTAGATCTAAAACCCTAACCCACGACCTAACCCGTACCCTAAAATCCCCTTCTCACAGAGCCCCCGAAACCCAAACCCACGACCCAACCCGTACCCTGAAATCCCCTTCCCACAAAGCCCCCGAACCCCTAACCCACGAAGACAAGTTCTCCCAGGTAAGGTTCCATGTCTGTTGGCCTTTATTTATTTATTTTTTTCTCCTTTTTGGTGCACCTATTTTTTACAAACAAATCTTAGCTATACCTAAACTTTTTCCAATTATTTGAACAACTTAGATATATGTCCTGGTATAGGTGGAATCATTTTTATTTTTTTTTTATAATTCAGTGGAATCATAGTTGCCGCAGATAATTAATCATTTGTTGGTTTGTTATTGTTTCTCTGTTGATAGCTATGAGCTAAGTTTGTAGGACTTATTGTTTCTCTTTTGCTATTTTTAGATTTTTTTTTTTTTTTTTTTTGTTGGTTGCGTGTTTTTCTGTTTCTGTTGTTCCAAAGATTTTTTTTTTTTGTTGCTGATTTCCTGTTCTTTAGATGTGTGTTTTGTTGCTAATTTGAGTGGGTCTGGGTTGTTGATTTCCGTAAATTTTGGTTGATGTTTTCGTAGATCATGTTGAAATGGGTGAATTGAATTAGGTCTGTGAAGCGAATAGGAGAAAGGAAGGGGAATTTGGGGGAAGGGGGGGTGAATCCAACCCAGGAACCAAATAGCATTTTAATTAGGTGCATTGGTGATGAATAGCTTATTTGAAAATTGTTTTTGTTACTTGCTAGATGTTAGTTGCAAATAAGGGGCTAGATTGCTAATTATCATTTTATAATTACATTGAGGGTATCAAATTTTTTGAATTCCAATAGTTTAATCTAGAAAGGAAGGGGAATTTTTTTTTTTTTTTTTTTGGGGGGGGGGGATCCAACCTAGGAACCAAATAGCGTGTTAATTAGGTGCATCGGTGATGGATAGCTTATTTGACAATTGTTTTTGTTACTTGCTAGATGTTAGTTGCAAATAAGGGGTTAGATTGATAATTATCATTTTACAATTACATTGACGGTATCAAATTACTTGAATTCCAATAGTTCGATCTAGCTATAGGCCTCGTTACGATGATAGGTCTTATCATTTTAATTGAGGTTTTGTTTTGTGAACGACAAAGGCTCTCACATTTAACAGCCAACATTTAAGAGCATATATCCCCCATTTAATTTTTCAAATGAATTAGGTCTTCACTTGAGCCAACATCATAAATCTTCACCTATTAACACTTAGTAAATTCAGTCAGCATCAGTTTAGAAGACAAATACACAATAACAAGGAATAGAAAAACACAAGTAATATTACATCAGTTTAATGACGCAAGTAATAGTTATTTGTTTTTCAAAAAACACAAGTAATGTTACACCATATTACTTACAATTTTTATAATGTTGGCTCTAATCTTACAATTTTTCAGTTTAATGGTTGGATTGTGATCATCATTTTAGTTGAAGCTGATTTTGAAGTACTATTCTATAATTAAACATTTTTGGTCTTTACAACCTGTTTTAGTTTAGCATCAATTTAGTTTAATGAATTAGAGTTTGTGTTTCCCTAGGATATGTAGACCAATTTCTATTTAGCATCAATTAAGTTTAATGAATCCAAACTTGTTTTTTTTTTTTTTCATTTACTTATCAAATCAATTGGTTACACTACAAACTTGCAAATTTCTTCAACCTTTGTCCAGATGTCATCATCATCATCATCATCAATGACTTCTTCATCCTTTGGTAAACGCACTTTTCCTCAAATATTTTGCTTCTATGGAATTCAAGCCACACTAAGATATTCAAATACTGACAAAAATTCAGGACGACCCTTCTTAAGTTGTCCAAAGTACAACACAGAGGTAACTACATAATTTGTAGTGTATGTTGCTCAATACAATGATTAATATTATTTAGATCTAACATTTTTGGTATATGTAGACCAGTTTCTATTTAGCATCAATCAAGTTTAATGAATCCAAACTTTTTTTTTTTTTCATTTACTTATCAAATCAATTGGTTACACTGCAAACTTACAAATTTCTTCAACCTTTGTCCAGATGTCATCATCATCATCATCATCAATGACTTCTTCATCCTTTGGTAAACGCACTTTTCCTCAAATATTTTGCTTCTGTGGAATTGAAGCCACACTGAGATACTCAAATACTGACAAAAATTCAGGACGACCCTTCTTAAGTTGTCCAAAGTACAACACAGAGGTAACTACATAATTTGTAGTGTATGTTGCTTAATACAATGATTAATATTATTTAGATCTAACATTTTTTGTATATGTAGACCAGTTTCTATTTAGCATCAATCAAGTTTAATGAATCCAAACTTTTTTTTTTATTCATTTACTTATCAAATCAATTGGTTACACTGCAAACTTACAAATTTCTTCAACCTTTGTCCAGATGTCATCATCATCATCATCATCAATGACTTCTTCATCCTTTGGTAAACGCACTTTTCCTCAAATATTTTGCTTCTATGGAATTGAAGCCACACTGAGATACTCAAATACTGACAAAATCCAGGACGACCCTTCTTAAGTTGTCCAAAATACAACACAGAGGTAACTACATAATTTGTAATGTATGTTGCTTAATACAATGATTAATATTATTTAAATCTAACATTTTTGGTATATGTAGACCAGTTTCTATTTAGCATCAATCAAGTTTAATGAATCCAAACTTGTTTTTTTTTTTTTTCATTTACTTATCAAATCAATTGGTTACACTACAAACTTGCAAATTTCTTCAACCTTTGTCCAGATGTCATCATCATCATCATCATCAATGACTTCTTCATCCTTTGGTAAACGCAATTTTCCTCAAATATTTTGCTTCTGTGGAATTGAAGCCACACTGAGATACTCAAATACTGACAAAAATTCAGGACGACCCTTCTTAAGTTGTCCAAAGTACAACACAGAGGTAACTACATAATTTGTAGTGTATGTTGCTTAATACAATGATTAATATTATTTAGATCTAACATTTTTTGTATATGTTAAAAATGATCAAGGATTACCATACTGCAAATTTTTCAAGTGGGCAGATAGTAATCACGACTATGAATTACAATTTCAAGAAAAATACAATGAATTGTTAAGGAACCAAAGAGAGCTCGAGAAGAGTCTCGAAGACATTAAGAAGAAGGAGATTGAGCTTTCTAAGAGAGTAAATGAGATCGAGAAGATGGAGTTGGGGCTTCGGGAGCAAGAAAGTTGAAATATTACGTTCACGCACATTACTCCACCTATATTGGGCTTTTGTAGTTGCAGTGTCATGTTATATAGTAGTATGTAGGTGACTTTGGAACTTGATATATGTTGTCAAATTTGGAATTTAGTCTGTAATGAGATTGCTTCAAATTTTTGTATCATATCTTGGCTCCTATGTATTATCGTGGTGCTGCAGCAGCTTTAGTGGTGATGACAATTGACATATCAAACCATTTGTATTTTACTAGCACTCAATTTTTAGAATGTGAATGTCTTAAAATTTACCATCTAATCTTCATATTGGCAGGCTGTTTTCCTATAGATCTTATCTTATGCTTGTGGGTTCAAGATTTCATCTAATTTTGATTTGATTCATATCATCAATGCAATATTGTGTTGCAGCAAATTCCATTATCCCACATTTGCTTTATATGTTTAAGTATTAACAACAAACATGATGTTTATGCTTCAGGATATATTAATAAAAAAATCCAATCTCCTATATACAACCTACTATATACATCCATCAAAAAACTTACAAAAATGATCAAAAACAGCTGCACTGCTATATACAACCATCAAAAACTCACAAACACTCAAAATTGACTGCCCACCATCAAAAAAGTCAAAAAACTACAAAACTTAGAAGTTCCTATAAAAAAAACTCAAAAACTCGAACCAGTAATATACATCCAACAAAAACTCAATAAAACTCAAAATTAACTGCCTACCATCAAAAAAGCCAAAAAACTGTAAAATTTAGTAGTTGCCATCAAAAAGGCAAAAAAAACTCAAAAACTCCAAACTGCTATATACAGCCATCAAAAAGGCAAAAAAACTCAAAATTAATTGCCTACCATCTAAAAAGCAAAAAAACTACAAAATGTAGTAGTTGCCATCAAAAAAGCAAGAAAACTCCAAAACCCACAACCTGTCATCAAAAAAGCAAAACAACTCAAAAACTCCAAAACTCTAACTAGCTATCAAAAATTTAAAAAAATTGCAAAACTCCAGCCCAAAAAATAAAAATCTCAAAAACTCCAAAGCCCCAACCTACCATAAAAAAAGCATAAAAACTCGAAAATCCACAACCTGCCATCAAAAAAGCAAAACAACTCAAAAACTCCAACTAGCCATCAAAAATTCATAAAAACTGCAAAACTCCAACCCAAAAAATAAAAATCTCAAAAACTCCAAAACCCCAACCTGCCATAAAAAAAAGCATAAAAACTCCAAAACCCCAACCTGATATCAAAAATTCAAAAAAACTGAAAATGTCCAACCCAAAAAATGAAAAAACTCCAAAACCCCAACCTGCCATAAAAAAAATATATAAAAACTCCAAAACCTTAACCAGCCATCAAAAATTCAAAAAAAGTGCAAAACTCCAACCCAAAAAGCCAAAAAACTCCAAAACCCCAACCTCCCATCAAAAAAGCAAAACAACTCCAAAACTCCAGACTGCTATATACATTCCAATACACAGTTCCAATACATTCCATGACTTACATTCCAAGACACAGTGATAATTGCTTGTTCGAATACATTCTATGACTTACATAGCCTGAAAAAGGCATCTTCATCGCTATGTACATGAATTACATTCAATACACAAAAAATATCTTAATAATCAAATTGAAACATCTCATTGTGTTGGTTGTGATCCATCCCAGTCAGGTTGCACCGGTTGTGTACCATCCAACCCAAATTGCATCTGTAACGAATAATGTACATATATTAATGTGATATCGATAATACAAGTTGAATATTAAAAACTTACACTTTCTTGGCTTGCAATCGATATTTCACAGAGCACGGTTCCACTAATATCTGGAACAGTCTGGTGATACATATTTGTGTCTACCTCAGCCTGGTGATAAATATACATTAGAAAACTCTAGAATATTGTAATTCAAATATTAACCCTTAATGTACCTGCACGTCATCAACATTTATCATATCTATCTCTGAAGTACCGAATAAATTCCTGCAAGTATCTACAACTGGTGTATCTCCTCCATCATGGTATTAATCAAGTAAGAAAGTACAAAATACATTAGTCATATCTGTTATTAGAAACAAGCAAAAAAGTGTCATTAACTATCTTCACCTCTTTACGTTTTCCTTTTCCTAGTGCATTTTTTGTCTTCGCTTTAGCTTTTCACACGTCTGTCTCCATTCTGGATGCTCTCCTCAGAAATTGGGATCTTCTTTTCCCTCACACGACATGTGGACTAAGTACTTGTTTAGAACTACTAATTATAATTGTGTCCTTTATCGTACAACCAATATTGGAACCCGTTTGGGTCATCGATGGGGGTTCTTGGTTGGCACGATACAGGTCAATCATTGCATATAACTTAGTAGTTGCATCCTCAGTATGCTCTTTCGAACCCACTGCATGAGTGATCATCTGACAGATATTCAACAAACTTGAATATTTATTACAATCTATTCGCTAACCCTCGCCGTCATAGCTGCTGTTAATTAACGTATATCTCTTTTTGATGTCTTTCCTCCATCGATCTAAGATGTACCTATTTGCCAAAGATTTAATCCCATTACACTTAAATACTACCAAAATATGCCGACACAATATCTCTCTCATCTCGAATAAACCACAAGTACACTTTGCTGATGCATCTTCCTCACTAAATTCACATAATGTCTAATCAGTTTAGTGAACTCTTCCACACGAATTTCATCATCTACTAGATAGGTCTTTACTGCACCATCACACTTAAGTAACTCGAGATCCATATCTAAAATGCCGTTGACTTGGTGCTGGACTTCCTTGAATTTAGCATTCTTGTACAATTCTTGAAACCTCTTCTTAATTAGAGATCTAGATATGCAAGGAATTGTGACATTAAATGTGTGGAAGTCTGCTACATTTTCATTCTTATTTTTTTTTCAATGCATTCTCAAACTGATCGACAAACTCTTCCAAATTTGTCTTAGCATAGACATAGCCATCAAAAAAAGCATTCATATTCTCGCTCCGATGCGCTGTACTCATTCCAGTCCAAAAAGACTCTCTCAAGAATGTTGGCACCCAATGCTCACACTTAGCATATAAATTTTGCAACCACGTATTCTCATGCAAGTTATAAGTGGTAATTAACTGATTCCAACATTCCTCAAACTCTTCAATGATTTGTGTGTCATACACACATTTCATCAGCTAATTTTTCATCCCACTTTTGTAGGATTCATAGGAGCCAAGCTTCTCGAGGACTTTCTCCAATATATGCTATAGGTAAAATCTATGTTTGCTTTTTGGAAAAACAATCGCGATTGCATTTTTCATTGCTCTATCCTGATCAATGATAATAGCTTTTAGAGCTATACCATCTATACACTACAACCAGGTCTGGAATAACCACACAAACGTCTCAGTATTTTCATTGAAAATCAAGCATGCTACCAACAGAATGGACTGCCCATGGTGGTTTACACCAATAAATGGTGCAAACGACATCCCATCAAGGCAAAAAAATCATGATTTTTGTACTACATCAGTAAAAAATACTCTCGAAGCGCTCTAGCACCACCTGCTCCAAGTCGTAGATATCTTGCTTTGTCGATATAATCTTAGATAAATATTGTAATTCACCTATATGTTGATTGGATATTGGTTGCCAATTGGATATGACAAAAATGTCGGTGACCACGCAGCCACTGGTCCATAGTAACCAGGCATGTAATTTGGAATGTTTAGACAAGTTGATGGTATGTCCTAATATGTTATTGGATAAAGTTGTTGATGTATTCTAAAATTTCAATATCAACACAAAAACATATTCTAATGTTATTGATATATTAAATGATATAATATATCACAGATGGGAGATTTGAGATAGATGGTGTTCGCATAGATGGTTGTTCTTTCCCATTTCCCATGCTAAGAGTGAGACAAATGCATTCTCAATATAAATATTGTATAACTCAAGTTAATCATTGCAAATCTATGACATTCACATCCAAGTAAGAAATATAACCAATTTAAAATTTAAATAAGAAATCTTTGCATTATGTATGTTGCCAAAGTTATCATCAAATATGAATTTGATCCTCTCAATCTCGCAAGTATTTTTAGATCAATATATAGGAGCAAGTATTTTTATATTAATATATAAGTACAAACTTGTTAAAGAAGAAACGAAGTTCACCCCTAACGACGAATTAAGAAATCTATTACGTACAGTTCAACTAATGACATTTGCAGGTTCCATATCATCTTTCAAAGTCTTTTATGCTTTAGTTGGCAAGAAGTTCGTTTTTTTTTTTTTTGTAAGTATCAATGAAAGAGAAAAAGCCATTAATTCATGATGTTTTACAAACTTTATGAGTTTGGCTTGCATCTAGGAAAAAAACTTAATATAGAACATATTTAATACAAAACATGCACGATTTATGTTGTTGCTAGCTTGCAAGTGGCAGTAATTTCAGAGATTATGTCTGTTCAAGCTACTAATTTCCTTGACTAAATTGTGTTGGTTAGAAAAGAGCAAATATTTCAAGCTACTAATTCATATTTTTTTTCAGGGTATTTTTGTCCAGTACTAAGATCAGGTCGAGGACCTGCAAAATGGACAAATTACATCAAGAGCAAATATTTCAAGTTGTAACATGGATTTCATGTTTTGTCCAACCTAGCTAAGACAGTATCTAGGAAGGTTGCCAATTAAAGCAGTGCTTGTTTGCTGTCAATTAGAGTCGGAGAAAACAGATCATCAGAACCATCAAAAACTTCATTGGAGCCATATTAATTATAAGAAGCATACACAAAACACACAACAAAGAAAAACAAGATGATTAGAAGGCATTTGGTGACTTGACTATTCACCCAAAGAACAAAAAAATGGAAAAGGAAAAAGTGTACGAGTATGTGTAATGAACCTTAGAAAAATGGTATCTGCAACCCGACTCCTAAACAAGACCAGTTGCTCTGCTGTAGGATGTGACGCAGAATAAACGACGGCAAGCAAAGAGGCATGACGGTAACCTCTCTAGTTTGAGAGATTTTAGAAAAGTTTCCTAAAATCTTAGGATTTTATGTTGGATAGTGTGGTGGCCGGCTATATGGTGTGATTTGGTCAACTAGACTTTTCAAATTATGGAAACACTAGTATGGAAAGATTGGTGGGCAGTTAGGTCAAATTCAAATAAAAATAAGGTAAGAGTGGCTGAATTTGAATTTGAATGAAGATGGAATATGTGTTTTGGCTAGGGCTAGATGGAATGTGGAAGAAGGTTAATGTAGGTAAGTGGCCATTATGGAAAATGTGAGATTCGGCTAGATCAATGTAAGATTGAATAAATGATAGATATGGGGTGATTAGGCTTCCTAAAGTTTAGGAATTGGTTAAGGTAAAATGAGATAGTCTTTGACTGAATTGAGTGATTCTAGGGAATGAGAGATTTGTGGGATTGGATATGGAAGATAGGTTTTGGATATAGTAAAAGGTTGAAAGTTTTTGGGTGATTTGAGTGATGGAGTGATTTTAGGGATGAAGTGATTCTAGGGAAGTTCCTAGAATTAAGGGATTGGTTAAGGTAAGATATGGAAGGTCTTTGGTAGTTTGAGTGATTTTAGGGATGTTCTTAGAATTAAGGGACTGTAAAGTGAAGATAGGATAAAGAATATATGATTTGGAGATGGGTAGGTGGCTACAATTTGATCCTAAATAGTAAAATGCATGGGAGTTGTTGAGAATTGGATGTTTGACTAGGGCAATGAGTGTATTTCGAATTTCGGAGGATTTTGAAGATGAGATAAGGATTCCTAAGTGGTAGGAATTGCCTTGTGGGAATCTAGGGTTTAGTTGGATGAAGGGTGACCAGAGTTAGGATTCCTAAAGTTTAGGAGATCCTTATGGAAGGTTAAGCTAGGGTTTCCAAATAAGGTAAGATTTGTATATGGCAAGATGGAGGCTTAGTGGATTCGGCTAGGGTTAATGGATATGATGGAGGCTAAGTCAAGTGATTTCTAAGGCAAGATATGTGTATGGAATGTATATGACAATGGTGAATTTCGGCCAAGGGCTAATATGGGTGAGGGAAAGCTAATTTTAGTAAGTGGAGCTTATGGAAAATATGGCATTGGAAAGATGGAGGCTTAGAATGTGTGTGGTAGGTAAAAAAATGTAAGAAGAATATGAACGATGGATGAATAGACTCAACAAAAGAATATGAAGACTCTCTTTATGGTTTATATAGATATTTCGAGAAACCAAAAAATACTAAAATTAAGGCTTAAGATATCTTTGATTTGCAAAAAAGTAAAGATGAATAAAATGAAAAATATAAGAACAACTAGAAAAGATAAGAACAATGTATTTTTTTTATTTTTGAATATAGAATGGAAACATAGACAAGATATTGACAAATTGAATGAAACAAAAGCAATACTCATAAGATTAATAGATAATTCACCATCGATTCATGAATTGCACGATGATGAAATAAAATAAATTGAATCACACCTACTCACGAATTTCAAGGTGATGATCATCTACTAAGGATTCACGAATTTCACCTAAGTAGCCTAAGTGCTAAGCACCGATGGTGATCTCAAGAACACAAGCCACCCACAAAGGGATTTACCAAATTGTCAAAAGATGTAAAATGAAATGTCTAATGATCCTATTTATAGAGATTACATAGTGAAAACTCCCAATAGGTCTCTTGAAATATAATTAAATAAAGATAAATAAATGATATGGTCTTGCATGACCAATGTGGCCCATAATATATCTTGGCCCTTGGTTGGCCTTGGCTAGTCTTAATTCTGGAAGTGGCTTGATCTTTGTTGTCCATGCATACCTAGGACCTTGTCTTAAGGCAATTTTTTATGGGGTCCCAACACGCATCCAACACATGACAAAGACCTCTTTTCTCCCTTTCTGGTTTCGAAGTAACACAAACCAAAGCTCACTCATTGGCTTGGTTCCCTTTTTCCTCCTTTCTATCATGTTTTTTTTTAAATAATATTATTTGCTGACGTGGCATACTTCAACCAGTTCCACGGCGGGTCCTCTAACAGGTTGTATATAGAAGAGCCTTTTTTACATATATATTTTTAAATATTGTTTTTTAAGAAAATTCACAATATTATTAAAAAAACTTCCTTAATCACAAAATAAAAAATAAAAAAAAAATACCGACGAGAATTGGGTGCGGTGGGACTAGCAATATTATTTATGTATTAGCTCTCCAGAGATAATAATATAAATCTTGTTCATTGAGATACATTCTATGATCAGGGAAGTAGTTACACTTTAAAAAAATTCATAACTTGAAAGCTGTCTCACATATTTGCGATAATAAAGACTATTTGTGATGGTAATAGATAGACTCATTAATTTTAGTAAAAAATAATCATTTTAACATAAAATAATTGGTTACAAATAAAAAAATTTCTTGTAGTGCATTATATAGAAGAAATAATAATAATAATCATTTAATTAATTAATTGAAGCGAAAGGGCAGGATGTGGAAATTACGTCCTGTTTAATTTGCACGTACAACTAATAATTAAATAGTAGTACTCAAGAATATTAATTCATTGTTGTCACTGATCGATCTACATGATAATTAATCTAACGCATGCAGCCTGTTGTCATAGTTTGCATTATCTTCTTCGCTGGATTGCAATATTGGTGGGCAGTTTGATGCAATCTCTACTGCCTGTTGCTGCGACATCATTGATGAAAGGCTTGTTCCTGCAATTTCCTGCAGACAATCACAAATATATTATTTTATTGTTCTTTTTCTTTTTTCTTTCTTTTTTTTTTTTTTTTTGGATACATAGTACTAACATTAACTGGCCTAAATCTGATTTAACCTAGTTTCGATTTTAGATTTTTTATTTTCACTTTAGAAATATTTGGGTTACAAAAGTTTTTTACAATAATACTTATCTTACAAATTGGTACAATTCAACATGATACGCTAAATTATAAAATTCTTTTTGATATAAGTTAAATCTGATGTATGCATTACATTAGGTCATGTTAGCTTATAATATGATTTCTTTATAATACATGATATTTTATCTTTTTCTCAATTACAAAATTAAAAGAAACGTACCTTCATGGGAGGAAGCTGGAAGGATGTTTGCGGCATCAAGGCAGAGAGGAGCTCGCTTGCAGTGAAGGAATGATGCCAAGATGGTAAGCCATCATCATGATCATCATGACTACCTGGATTGATATTGCCGATGTGGCACCCAGCTGCTCCCTGCTGCATGTTGCATGCCTCCATCTTTATATTTGTAACGTCCTGATTATAAATCTCCGTCGAGGATTGATTCCTGACCATCATCAAAGTATTATATATATATATATATATAATTGAATTCGAAAACATATATATATATATATGCAGCATTAATTCGAAAAATAAATAGAAAACACATGAGTTTATGTCAATAATTAATTGCTTAATTAATTAATTACCGGAGAGGGATACAAGATGATTCAGATCCTACGCAAATTTGGGTCGGGTTGTGTCCATTATTCTCTGGCAACCAGTTCACAGCCTCATTTTCAAAAGAAGTCGGTAGTATCGGCCCCTCTTGCGTGTCTAAGTACATCTGCGTTTAATCATCTTGAGAATGCTAATTATAATTAACCAATATGAAGGAGTAGTACTATTTTAAAAAAATGCAACAATATTAATAATTCTTCAATTTTTTATTTTATATATATTTTTATAAAATCTGAGTAGAATGAAACGTCGTAACCCACAAAAAACAAAACGTCGATATATGCACGGCCAATATCGTGTAACGGGAATGATATGAGGCTATATATGACCGTGCATTATATATATATATATATACACAACATATATGACTCTAAAAATTAAAGCATGATCGAAAAGTACTGTAAATGAAACTCTTATAAATAATGGGGCTCATGATTTTAAATAAGATTACCTGCACACTGGATGGGTCATGATATGTAGATAAATGGTTACTAATTATAAGGTCTTCCTGCACAAAGAAATTAAGAAAATCGGTACGTACGTACGTTAATTGTTGCAATTTTTGGAATGCATATATATATATACATATATATAATATATATATGTAGTACTACTAAAAAAAATGATAGTTGTAGTCATGAGTATGTAAGCGCCACACAATCATTTTGAAAAAAATAAATATATACAGAACCCACATAAAAATAAAAATAAATTAATTTTTCTATAGTAAACCTTATTCTTTTTCAAAATGACTGCACGGTGTTTGTGCAGTACCCCACGACTCCGTGTAACATTTCTCGTACTACTAATTAGGGGTAGGCTCCTTCCAGTACCTTTCTTTGCTTGATACGCCTCAAGGCCTCCAAAAGGTTATTCTCACACGATTCGAGTTCCTCCATCGATTTCGTAAACACAAGGTCCGGCTCAAAAATCCTAATGATCAACAGTCGATCGATTCAGTAACCAAGGAAATTACTCACAAATTGAACCAAAATTGTATCGTTACTTATTAATTTAAAAAAAATTCTATTCTCAAATCGATGTGTAGAGCACACTTAAGAAATTGCTTACATGGTATAATTTGATTTGAAAGATCATAAATTCTAAAATTTGAATTTTATAAATAAAAAATTTCCAAGTAAATGATGTGAATGGTCTTGTGCTCCACGTATCGGCTTGAGAATATAATTACTCTTAATTTGGTGGAGATATATAGATTATAACAAGAAAGATTTCTCTAACCTTAACTGCTGCTCGGCCGTGTGAAGCTGATGTTGCAAATTGCTAATTTCTTTTCGGAGTTCCTATATATACAAGTATCCAGTACTAGACGAAATCAACAAATTATATATATAAATAAATATATATATATATATACACACACACACATCATGCATATAAACATATGGCTAGACTTTTAAATCTATTAAGGAATTATATAACGACAATATAGTGTTGCAATTGAACTAGTATTTTACCTCAACATGATTAGAATCATTTTCCGCAGGACTGTTTGAAGAAGTTTGTATATAAGTGAAAAAAGAAAAAGAAAAAGAAATAATCAATGAAGAAGTATACCCAATGAAATCCTAGCTCGATCGATCACATATATATATATATATAATATATAAGGGAGAGGAGCGAGAGAATTAAGAGATGATCATACTTATTGGCAAGTTGAAGGGCTATGCCATTTTCGGTCTTGAGTTTCTTTAGGGTTCCGAGTAAAAACTGCATGGATACGATGATTATTACTGATCAACATATACAATACGATTTGCAAGATCAGTAAGCTGCTTTCTTACACTATTTTTTTTTTTTTTGGTCATTATTTAATATGTTACCTCTCTGTTCTGAACAACTCTGCAAGAAAAGGGAAATGTTTATCAACAATTTATTTTTACATGATAAATATATAAAAAAATAAAAGCAAGAAATATCTTTGAAGGATATCGATCAATCGTGCGATATCATCCATACCCTCCTCTATCATGATCGGGCATATTTATGTAACGTGTAAGCACATCCTCGATTCTGTTGGAAGAACAAAATAATAAATAAAAAAACCACTAAATTAAATATGAAAAAAAAAAGAAGAGGAAATTAATTACAAGCCTGCAGAAAAATACATCATGCATTATTGAAGTTCTGAGACGACAAGATCAGATCGCTGATCTTGGTGATCAACGAAGGAATATATGAGATAATATTTATAAAGAATTAAAAGATATATAGGCGAATATATTGATCATTGATTGTAGGGTAACAAACAGGCATGCATGCATGAAATTATTAAGTAAAAAACTGCAGAAATAATAATGAAGAAGATCTAGTGAAGGCCGAATGGAAGAGGAGGAGGCCGTACGACGTACCTTCTCTTGCCAGAGAAGTGAGTGAGACGGCCAGAGGGGGAGAACATAATGAGAGCAATATCAATGTCACAAAGAATGGAAAGCTCGTAAGCCTTTTTAACGAGTCCATTTCTACGTTTGGAGAAGGTGACTTGTCGATTCGTATTGTTTTCTATTCTCTTAATTGGGAGTTTCACGCGACCCATTTTTAAACAAATCTCTTGATCATCTCTCTCTCTCGTCTCTGTTTAAACAAAAACAATCCTCCAAAACCCAATTTTATTTTGGAGAAAACAAATATATATATATATATATATTTATATAATTTAGCACACTTGCTTGCGAATCGAGAGAGAGAGAGAGGACAAGAGATGCGAAGGAAGGGGAGAGATACAAGGAGTCAGACTTGGTTAAATCTTTATAATCTCACCTTGAAGAGTGGAAGAGGTCGTTTCTCAAAAAAGGTAGTGAATGGACAGAATTTAATCCGGCTTTCATACACTATTTATTATATACGTACGTACCCCTATATATATTAATATTTAGTGCCACTATTCAAACAAAATTAATTAATGCCACCATTCAAATTAAAAAGAATATAAAAACCAAGCGCTTAAGATTAATTAATAAGTCTACAGAGAGAATTATAAGAAAAAAAAAATCAACAAATTGGGCTGTTTGATGTAATGCGTCATTATATATATTTTGTAAAAAAAAATAACTGCATAATTTGATGTATTACATAAACTCGCGTTAGTTATTGTAGTAGTTGATCTTCTTTAGACCAATCATTTCTCAACATTATATAGGTGAGTATATACCAAGAATTTTCAATTATTTTTTCATGATCAATAGCTAGATCAATCAAACATGATATCCTGCTTGACTCATGAGTACGTACTAACTATTCCTTCAATTTGTATTTATCATGAATTATATGTATTTACTATATTCATTAATATTCTATATTACAAAATGCCAAAACTTTTTTTTATTCGTTCTTGACTCTAATAATGTTAGCTATGATTGTTCTAATAAAACAATGAGGCCAATATTTCTGATGAAATGGGTTCCTCCTGATCCGGGGAATAAATTAAAAATGAATATGGATGGAAGAGAATTCGAGCACCTCGAGCTGTGGAGGTATTACTAAGTTGCATGATTATTGTTCTTTTATTCATGTTTTTTAGTAGCAATGGGATTTGAAACTATGTTATATTAATTAATATGGTCATGACAGAAACTAGCTAATTGTCACTTGGCAATGGAAAATACTGTTAAGATATAAAATAAATAATAAAATCTTTTTCTTTTCATTAGTTTAAGTTTTGGAGAGAATTAGTGATGATTTTACATGATATCAGATAGTGTTGTGCAAAAAATGTTAGAACCCGGCCCGACCGGCCATGTGACCCGACCTGACCTGACCTGACCAAAAAAGCAGGTTGAAATACCTTGCAGGTCGAATCCGTTGAAACTGATATTATAAGAAATTTCAAACTCGATTCAAGTCATCGAACACTTTGAGCCCCGTAGAACTCTCGAGAAAGCACTTTCTTGCCCTTTCCTATCTGCCAAACATACACCTATTCCCATGGCCTCACCTCAGATCTTCTCCTCTTTCAAGTACTCTCACAACCTCACCATCATGGCCATTTCGTTCTGCACTACCATAGTCTGCGAGGCTATCTCCTTGCTCCTCACCTATCACATCAACTCCTATAAGTCGAGGTCCTCAATTGACCAGGCTGCCAAGAAGCTGGAGACGATGAAAACCGAATCCTCCGCCAAGATCGCCAAGAAATCTAAGACCAAAAAGATGGACCATCGAGACTAGTCTCAAGGAGTCGAGCCGCGACCTCTCCCTCTTCAAGTTCAAGTCTGGCACCATCGTCGCCCTTGTCCTCTTCACATCTTCAGTCTTCTTAACTCACTCTTCTTAGAGTTTTCACCACCACACGACGCCAGCTCCAGCTTCTTCCCCATGCCAAATCTCAAAACCAATTGATCTAGTTCACTGCTACTCTTCCTCTCCCTTTTTTTTTTTTTTAATTCACATTATGATTGTTATGTTCTAGATCATACAGAGAAAGGTTTTGATCGGATTGTATAGGGATAGTGGGATTTGTAATTTTTGCTCGATTGTCCATTTATCCATGAATTCTCGAGAAAATAGGCTCTATTTATATTGGCTGATGCTGGGTTTTGATCGGATTGTATAGGGATAGTGGGATTTGTAAGGTTTTTTTTTTATCTGTTTGTATACGATTTTGGGTTCCCATTACCTGCTTCCAATCTCGGGTCAAGTCGGCCCATATCCGTTTTGTTTGTGTTTAAGGCAGGTTGGGTCGGTTAGGGCCCAAACAGGAACCAGGTTGGGCGTGTTGCAGCCATTATCAGAGCAAAGGTCAATGGGTTCGAATCTTGACTCTACATACACTCTACCTTATTTAATTAAATATTTCATATGTTGGGTCACCCATTGAGAGGAAGTCTAGCTCACACGTGAGGGAAAGTGTTAAGATATATAATAAATAATAAAATCTGCCTCTTCTCATTAACTTAAACTTTTGGGACAAGCAATGATTTCACACGTACCACCATTTTCTCTATTCTTTGTTGTAATGTACTAAATGCATTGCATGTATATAGGGTGGGAAACCGACTTGCAAATGGGTGAACAAACCTGGGATCTACATGTTTCTTCACTTGATCAATTACGATCATCAGTTACTTGCTCATTCCCCAATTGATCGACAGAGCATGAATTCCAAGCTTAATTTCGTCCTCAGTGTTTGTATAATTTGTTTTCTCATATCTTTTATCTCTACAAAAATCAGCTGCTGGTCAGATGGATAAACTCCACCTCCCTTTACATTTGTTCACAAATCCTCTGGCTGAGGTAATAGATCTAACTCATGCACGTCAGCTCAGGAATGCCAAATCTCTCTTTTATTTATTTATTTATTTATTATGAAAAAGTTATTCATTCTAAATAAATGAGGACAATTAATAAAATTCTGGATAGTGTAACTTTGAGAAAAATAAAGAAGAAGAAAAACAAGAAGATGAAGAAGAAGAGGAGGACGAGGTTATATTTATAACCGGGTGGAAAGAAAACCAAAACTCTTATAGATTAGTATTTACAAAAGTTTTTGTTTGAATAATGTGATAAGATAAGAAATTCTCATAACTTATCATAAATTCATTCTCAAACATCACTTACACACAAAATAAATTTTAATTTCAAATATTCAACTTTTTCATCGAATTAAAACTTTCAAAATAAAATACAAAAATCAATATAACATTTTCAAACTTCAAAACACAAATAATATTACAAAATTATATTCAAACAATTTTTTAACTGTATAATATATTTTTTAACTTTTGTCTCTTATTTTCAAAAGTTCAATAAAATATTTTAACTCAAATTATTTTATTAACCATTTCACTGCAGATATTCCAAATATCCAAACGATTCCCTAATATGACTCAGTACTTTATGTTGTAAGGTTCACATATTGTATAGTGTCATTTGTGTGTAGAAAAATACTATTTTATCAACTCAATTTGTCTTCTCATTTTGACATCTTATATAGTTTAATTTTTTTCTTTACTTAATAGTTAAAGAAATTATTATTAGTGTATTGATATTTTTTTATATTTTTAAAAATGTCTTAAAATGGTAAAAAAATATAGATAAAAAATTAAATAAATAAATTTAAGTTAGTGGTCAAATGGAGCGGTGTTACTCAAACGCTCTTGTGTGTATCCATTTTGACTCTTGAGATTGGAAGTTGTGAAAAATCTCCATCCAACTATTTTAAAAAGGGAAAAGATAGTCTCCGCCCTATTATGACTGTTCTAGTTGATTGCTGGTTAATTTTTTTTTTTTTACTTAGTGATCACAAAAGTGATTTTAAGTATATTGGTATATTTTTTTATTTTTTAAAAATATTTAAATATATAAAAAAAATAAAATAAAATAAAATAAAATAAAATAAAAAAATAGAAAAACTTGAGCGGGCTAGCCCGACTCTTTCAAAATTGTGAACACGTGTTTTAAGTACTACTTTCACATAGACGTTTTTTTTTTTAATCGTAGTTTTTTCGTTTTCTTGTTCGTTTGTCAGTGAACTCCACAAGTTGAGACTTTAACGGCGAGGATTTTGCACTTGTGAGTCCCAACCGATATCCACTTTTTCCCACTCAAAAGCGCTTTGCGAAAGCAAAGCCATACAATATCGAACCCTCGAGCAGGTCCAGATAACTCAAGCTTAATCGAAACAAGCAGAGATCAGAATGGCCGTCTCTGCGCTAAACGTTAAGACCCCAAATCTTCATAGCCTTCAAAGTTTAAATCGCAAGTCCTTCTTCACAACCAAACCCACTTCTTCGTCTCCAAATTCTTCGTCTTCTCTTTGTTCCGGTTCTTCTCGTGCTTGCTTTTCAAATGCAGTCAATGCAAAGCTATCTATAACTTCAAATTCTGCAATCAAGAACCGTGTTTTTGACGTGGGTGTTGGGATTTTAGCAGCCTCGGTTCTGGCTTTCTCACCGTTAGATGCAGATGCTACTAGAATTGAGTACTACGCCACTGTAGGAGAGCCTTTGTGTGAACTCAATTTCGTTCGGTCTGGGCTTGGCTACTGTGACGTGTCGGTCGGCCCCGGTCCGGAAGCTCCTTACGCTGAGCTTATCGATGTGAGTTTTAGGATTCAATCTTATATTGGGTTTGATTCTTACTTTGATTGTTTTATGTTTAAGTAAATTTCCTACCGTGGCGCTTAGTCGTTAGATTGTTCCATTGCCTGTTCCCTTCTCTCTCTAATCCTTGTTTAAAATGCTGTTCTTTTATATGTTGTATGACCTTTGTGGGGGCATCAGTTAACTAATTTAATTATTTAAGGTTTTTGGTGGATCATATTAATAATCGTTTAGAATGAGTCGTAGATTTAGGAATTCCTCTATAAAGGGATTTCTTGAGTGCCGTCAATTATACTGGGGAAAAATCCAGCATACGCCCATCAACCTTTGAAGTTTTCTTTAAAAATATTAAGGTTGATCCAAGGGTGCCACATTTTACACAGTGGGATAAACTGAGATGGGAGTGTTGCATGTAGCATTAGTCAGACCCATGGTTAGCATGCTGTATTTTCTGGCCTCATTTAGACCTGTTCTGGTCATGATATGACTTTCAGCAGTCTGAGTACGAGTATTGGATGTCTCTATGTAATATTAGTGTTGCATAACATTATTGCTACTAGTTAATGCAATTGAATTTTCCAAAATTTATTTCCAACACAGGTTCACTACACTGCAAGATTTGGAGATGGGACAGTCTTTGACAGTAGCTATAAACGTGCTAGACCTCTCACTATGCGTATCGGAGTTGGCAAGGTAGATATGATGTCTCCTTGAATACATTAACTTGGTATGACCCACTTTTATAACCCCTAGGGATTGGCTCAAGTGGTAAATGATTTGGTCTTGGTGGTATGCTTCCTCCGAGGTCTAAGGTTCGAATCCTCATAGGTGCAAACAATCTCTAGGGATCATCGAACTGGGGGATTTCCCCTTAAATTACTCGATGTGCACTTGTGGGAAACTCCTTTGCCGAGGGCGTGTGCACCCTCGAGATTAGTCGAGACGTTGTTCTCGGACACCTGATGCCAATAAAAAAAATGACCCACTCTTATTGCCAATCATTAGAGTGGCCTCGTTACTTATATCTTGATTTCTCACTTTATGATTGATGATACTAGAAATTTTAAGCCTATGATCAAAACCTACTTTGTGTGCATTAATGTTGAAGCACATAGAGATGCTCTAGACATCTACATATCTTTTAGAAAAATTCTACTCATCATTCTCACACCACACACCACACATAATTTTTTAATTCTAAATTTTCTTTCTCTTACCAAATGTGTGGTGTATGGATGATGAGTAGAAGAACTCAATTAGTTCAAGAATAATAAAACAAAAAAAAATTAAAAATAAAATAAAAATAAGTATGGTGTGTGGTGTGTGGAGATGATGAGTATGAGTAGCAAAACTCTATCCTTTAATCTGCTTTATCTTCATTTTTTAGGTTAGATATTCTGCATGTTATATCTGTTCATGCTACAGACATAGAGTGTCTGGAACCACTAAACGCTTGTCCTATAGGCCGTTCTCAAGACAGTGAGTACTTTTGTACTTGGTACCCTAGAAACATTTTAGTATAAGAGCCTTTCTAATTCTTGTCATGGTATGGGACCTTTCCAAATGAACAGACTCTGCACGGTTGTTGTCAAACACTCTAAAATGTTCTTTCACCTAATCAGATTAGAGAGGGGAAAAAATTATGTTGCTATTCTATTCATTCTGTAGATCTGTTTTATGAATTGAGTACTAGACAAAGTCTAGTTCTTTCTTTCTTGTTCATCCACTATTATCTTGTGCTAATTTCATCTTATGGTTGTTACTTAGTGCTTTAATGTGCTGTTCTGAAATAAATTTCCATGTGTCCCAGAAGCCCTTCATGAACTTTCTAGTAAGGAGGCAACAGTGCACAAAGTGACTGTACGAAAACCTAGAGAGCCAAAAGCTGTGGAAATCAGCATCCTAGTGGCCAAAAAAAAAAACGAACATTGGGCTAGTAACTAAGCTCAGTTGACATTAATGTGCAATGTTTTCAATTTAGGTTTTCTCCCATTTAGTAGTTCTCCTTTCTCCCTGCAAAACTAGAGACAACAATCAAAATTGTAGAAAAATCAAACCTTATTTAACAAGGTCGACTCAATATAACTATTTGTGTCCAGGTCATTAAGGGATTGGACCAGGGGATTTTTGGAGGTGATGGAGTACCTCCAATGCACGTAGGTATGTAACTCAAACTGTTTTTAGATTTATAAAGGTTATTTTCTGTATTTTGTTTCTCTTTTGCCAAAAAGTAATTTTCACTCTGCCTTAAACAGGTGGAAAGCGCAAGCTTCACATTCCTCCTGAATTAGCATATGGGCCAGAACCAGCGGGATGCTTTTCAGGTGGGGTTCAAGGGAAATTCAATATCCCGACTCTCATAATGATTGTAGTCTTCAAAGATGAAACATTATAGGGTCATAAACGCCTATACAACACTCACAGAATTAATGAAAAGGGACAGAGAACAAAAAACAGAAAAAAAAAAAAAAACTATAATTGCTATCTATCTGCCTCTGTTCTCTCTTTCTCTCTGCCTCTCTCCTTGTGAGAATGTGTGTGACGATATGCCTAGAAAATAGTCCGTGGTCAAAACTTTCTCGGGGCAGATATGTAGTGTTGTGGAGCTTTGTTAACAAAAAATTCCTAATGGATCAGACNCGTGGTCAAAACTTTCTCGGGGCAGATATGTAGTGTTGTGGAGCTTTGTTAACAAAAAATTCCTAATGGATCAGACTTGACAAGCCCCCTGCAAAGTTTTTGTGAACCTCAGTCGACAAAATGCCAGTAGTTGAAAATTTTCAAAGCTCCTTGGTTGCATGAATTTTCCCGATTGTATCATGAGTATGACATGCTTTTTGTTGAATGGGGCACAGGTCATACTGACATCCATGTCTTTTTTGTATAGGTGACTGCAATGTACCTGCCAATGCAACTCTTCTATATGATATTAATTTT